>JASANB010004440.1:0-11901 GCA_030248155.1 Sabatieria punctata | reverse complement strand
AGTCAAAACTAGTGTTGGAAAGTCCGGGGTTAAAAAAATAAGTTCAGGTTCAAGTCAAGTCCAACATCGAAATTTCAGGTTCAAGTCCAGGTTCAAGTCCACCATCTAAAAAACCTGGACAATAGGTTCAGGTTCAAGTCCACTGATAATTTCAAGAATTGTTGAAATTTTGCAATGATCGCAACTTTTTCTGAGCTATTTAAGCCTGTCTACTAGTAATGAAAGACGAAAACCACATTTTATGGGGCAGTAGTTTCGTTTTCTCGCATATTCAGTTTGAAAAATCGGTGTAAAAACAAGAAATCATGAAAATATTCTGTAATCCAACCGAAAATTTGACAAATTTTGCCTAAATTTTCACTCAAATTTTGAACCTATTGAGTGAGTCCAGTAAAACGAAACAGGTTCAAGTCCGGCTGAAATAAAATAGGTTCAGGTTCAGGTTCAAGTCCACAGATTTCAGGTTAAAAACCTATTAATAAGTCCAGGTTCAAGTCGGACTTGCCAACAGTAGTCAAAACATTATAAATATTTTGACTGACATATATGCTGTTACCATCTCAGGTCAACCATCCTATTCAATAGCTGGGAGTGGCAAAAGGTGGGAAGAAAGATTCATAAGCCAACTAAAGTTCAGGAAATTGCACTGTAATGCTTCACAGTCAGACCTGTTGTATGTGGAAACCACACAGAAAAAAGTTCTTTTTTATGACCAACAAAGCGTTCTGCACTCTGTTGCAAACATAACTAATTTAAGATCTGAATCACCCATCGTCCTCTCCACCAGAGACACGACAAATAAAACTGACTTCTTCCTTTTAATGGTCAGTTCCATCTGCCACCGCACTAAAATTGTTTCCAGCGCTAATGTTGCTTGTAACACATTCATCTATGACAATGCAGCTGAACTCAGTGCAATTAGAGCAGTAGAATACGTTACAGTAGTTAACACAACGTTGCCTAAGAGCCAAACAGAGGAATTAGCTGAGGCTGGTGTTAGAGCAATAACAGGATATAGACCAACAGGCAACCTATCAATCATAACAAAGGCAAAAGCAGGCCTGACACATATTGGCTATATGGGTCATCTTGCACACTCAATTAGTGTGCAGCTTGCAACCAAGGATGGGTCATTGCTACGGCCAATTGGCATACCAGGACAGGCAAAGGTCTATAGCCCTGGACTGTCTAGAAGTGAATACTGTCAAAATGTGTCAGTGACTGAAGGAATCTGTTTTGAAAGTCTACTGAAAAACAAAAATCATAAAAGCTATCAAACCACTGACTGGCTGAAATGGCAACCAGATGGCAGTTTGGTTATAGTTGAGATGCAATTTAAATGTCCGTTTACTTTTGGAATGCTTTCCCAAAGCATGCAGGTTGAAACTTTGATTTCTTCACACAGCACAGTTGCAAAGTGTGTAGCTCTCATGCTGCATGGCTTTGAAGGCATCGCGATCTTTTACGAACGAACCACCCAGAGCAAATACTCTATTTCTGAGCACAGTCAACTAAGTCAATACGCGAACAATGTGCTGCATCACAGTTCAGTTCCACAGGTATTCATTCCTGTAGCAAAACTGCCAGTCCACGAAGGGCGGATCGATCGCATCGCTCTCCAGCAGAGCCTTAAGAAAACAATATTGCCTGAAGCTCTGCCTCTCTTGATCAAGCTACTAGCACTGCGCACAGATACCGCGCCAGCAACTTGGACAGAGTCAAAGATACTAGCAGTTTTGAAGGAACTGCTGAACAATGAACAATTCACTGTCAATGACAACTTCTTCAAAGCCGGTGCAAATAGCCTGCTCCTCGTCCAGCTAATAGAACATCTGAAACAGAGCAATCTACATATTAGCCTTGCAGAGTTGATGCGACATCAAACTGTGCGTGAACTGAGTGAGTTTGCTCAAATCAGATCGCCAAATATGGTCGAGGAAGATGTAATGACCAGTGAAAGGCAGCAAGCAGTTGGAATTTTAGCTCAACTGTTCTATTGATTTAAAAATGTTAATTCCTAATTTATGCCAACCAAGCACTGCGCAAGTGCATTGCTCAGCCAAATTGATGTAGCAAAAAATTGCATTGAAATGCAGGCACTGGATTGCTAGCAGCATTCCAGCCAGCCATTATGCACTCTAATGTTTTCGTTTTGTTTCGCAGCCTCTCCCTAGCTAAGCAACTATAAAACTATAAGAATTCAAAAACTGATTTAATTTTTTCCTAAGCAGACCATTATGGCACTTGTTACTACTGTTACAATAATGCTCATACGTTTGTTTTATTGCGCCAATACTCTTTTGTGAATGTCTATGTACGTATCTATAATTTTTCACCTTTAAGAATTTTTGAGAACTGAACTAGAAATGGTCTGGATGACCTTTAGAGTAGGCACATTCTAACTTGGATGCTTACATAGGCTTGTAGTAGATGCAGTAGTACTTTATAGTTGTGATCGGTGGAAAACTAGGTATGCATGTAACCTGAAACAGCTTCTAAACCTGTTCTTAGCATTGCCACTGCCTGCAGTACTCTAATAAACATAATAAATATGTGTGTTGCGAGAGCTTTACTGACCTAATTTGGTCTAATTTGGTATGAAAGTAGTCTAGAAGAAGAAGAAGAAGAAGAAGAAAGTTTATTCAGTAGCACAGCATACCGTACATACGTACAATTGTACTTCTAAGCAGTAGGCGGGCTGGGCCGATTGACCGGCTCCAAAGCCCTCCCACACAGAAACTTTGATAAATCCAATTTGGCCAGTCGATCCGATGTGCGGGGGGCCTTACGGCCTGCGATCAGACTCGAGGTCCATTTCGCTTCCCCGTGATTCGTCATCTCGGACGTTGCCCTTCTTTCACTGCCAGCCACTCCTAGCCATGCTGCTGGGTGCCGGTCACCAGGAGGGCGGCTGGCGTGTGATGCCATGATGCTGACAGCTCCCGACGGCCACTGGTGCCCCATATGCCAGAGGGCTCCCGGCAGAGTTGGTTTCTCAGACAGCTTCTGACATCGTAGATCTTCTTCCCAACGCGGCATGCTTTGTGGAGCGGCTTCGGTGCAACGGCAGATCCAGTCGGTTCCCATTTTACCTACTCTTACCTACTTTTACCTTTACCTTAACCAGCTTTCGGTGGCCTGGGTGGAGCGTTGTGCCGACGACCAACTCTTTGCAGCAAGAAACTTGCCGCGCCGAGAGGATGAACCACTACAACCGCTAGGGATGCAGGGGCCGCCGTGACTCAGAGGCAGCGAGCTACCCACTGAGCCAACGACGCGGCATTGGCCAGTTTAGAACGAAAGTTTGAGACCGACCGTGAGTTTACAATATCCGATGAAAGGTTGTTCCACAAGGGAACAACCCGACAGGCGAAGAAGTTTTTGCGCAGCTCAAGGCGTGTATGCGTTACATAATTTTTTTTGGTTATGACCCCTGGTCGGGGCAGTTGGGGCAAAGGGGCCGTCCATAAACGACGTCGTTCCAAAATCCCGATTTTTCGGACCCCCCCTCCCCAAAATCGCCTTGCGTCGTTTCAGGGGACCCCCTCCCCCTAAGGCGACGTCGTTTTCGGGTTCCCCCGATAAAAGTGTAGTACATGCAGTACTGTCATGTTTTCTGGTTGCCATACTGTACAATGAATTGAATAGATCCCTTCAACCACTCTGGGAAGCTTTTCTGCATGTAGAAATCTTTGACAGAATGTACATAAATCGAAAATAATACATTCAAAGTTCTCAAAAAAACGACGTCGTTTTTTGCTAACCCCCTCCCCCTCCTGGTGCGTCGTCTATCGTCGCATTTCAGCCGACCCCCCCCTTCCCCCCTCTGGAACGACGTCGTTTATGGACGGCCCCAAAGGCAAAAAAGTCTTCCCTCGGTAAATCCACCAGACCATTAATAATCTTAAAGACCATAATCAGATCACGCACCATTCTACGTTCTTGTTCTTCTAAGGGTTTGATTTTAAGTATACGTAAACGTTCTGGACAGGAGACATTAGCCAAACCAGGCAAACGGCGAGTGAACAATCTCTGAACTCTCTCAACCAGATCGATATCAGCCAGCAAATATGGGTTCCAAACCTCAGAGGCATGCTCTAACTTAGACAGCACGAAAGTTTTAAACATTTGAAGCAGAAAATCGGTGTTTCTCGAATGAAAAACCTTGAAGATTAAGTTTACTACTTGAAAACCAGAGTGAGCAATCCTTTGGCAATGAGCAGAAAACTTGAAATCTGGCGTGATTGAAATACCCAGATCCACAACACTTCTACACACATGGATAACATGTCCGCCTAACCCATTCACAGTGAGAGCATTGCCATAGCCTAGATGCAAAACCGAACACTTCTGTATGGCTACATCTACTGTAACTGCATACGTTTAGCCCATGCGTGAACTCGATTCAAATCGTTTCTTAAGCTATCGTTCAAGGATCGTCTTTCTACTGCAAAATACAGCTTTGCGTCATCAGCGTACAATTTTAACTGTGAAGACTGCACTACTGAGCCAAGGTCGTTTATATAAACAAGGAAAAGCACTGGACCAAGCAAGCTACCCTGGGGTACACCGGAAGTAACAGGTTTAAGGTCAGAAACGAAACCATCCAAGCCTACGTATTGCTGTCGACCTTCTAGATAAGAACGCAGCCAGTTCAAAAGATTACCTTCTACACCTACAATGTATGCTTTTCAGTTTGCAGAGCAGTTTAGGGTGAGAAACGCTGTCAAACGCTTTTTGCGATATCCAAATAAATTACATCTATAGTTTGTTTGGCATCTAACATCCTAGACCAATCATTTAAACAACACAAAAGCTGGGTTACGGTAGATCGATTAGAAAACCGTGTTGGGCATCAGAGATGATTTTATTACGCTTTAAAAAGTTGACCAGTTTTTCTCTAACTATAGACTCGAGGACTTTACTAGGAGCGCAGCGCAGAGTAAGCTGATAGGTCGAAAATTTTTAACAGTGGAATGCCTTCCTTTCTTACCTGTTACCTGTCTATTAACTGTTGTATCAATGTTTGAGGTTGGCTAACCACTCCTTTTGCTGAATGAACAGTATAGAAACGGAAATGGACAAAATGAACAGGAGCCCACGCATTTCACCACTAATCTATCACCTAATAAACCTCTGGAATATCGTCAGAAAGCCATATGATTTTATATAAAAATGGTACTATAAATCACAAACCTGTCAGGCAAGACAACTGTTTTTGAAAAAACGGAAAAATTTTTGATAAAACAATATATCGAATCTAAACGCCGGTGCGGATAGGAAGCGGCCGTTCATAAAATTGCCACAAGCTAAACACCAAGGTTCTTAGCTTAGCTTTGAAGAAATCGATTTTAGCGAGTTTTTCTACTGAAAGTAGTTTCTAGTGAAGGTTTTTCTTCAAAGTCTAATAAACTTCAAAATTAGCCATTTTGAGACGCATAACTATAGCATAGAATGGCCAGCTGACACTTCCAGAGAATAAGTAAAATACCTCAATAGTACATTTCTGCAAAATTCCAGAACGATTTTTACGTCTAAAAGGTGTTTCGACGATTTCGTAGAAACACACCCAAATTAGGTACATAACCCGAATTAGGTTCATCTACTCTAGTTTTAAACGCGTATATTGCATGCATACATGGGCCGGAGGCATACATGTACATGCTAGGGGGTTTGGGGGTTTACCCCAATAGTTGGAAAGGCTAAACCCCCTCACCGACCGAGACAGGTTAAGGGACCCAGCCCCCCCGACCAAAAAATACAAGTACTATAGTATTAGTGGCTCCCAGTACTAACAAACTGGCTCAGAAATCACTAATTTTTAGCCTAAAATGCGCTTGAAAAGCCGTTGGGAACCGAATTTGGCATTTCCACTGCTTATATTTAAGTGAAATCGGTGCTTTTGGAAGCCTTTTTTGTCGTTTTTTCCTTGGTTTTAGCTCTAAAACGCTATTTGACAGCTTAAAATAGTGATTTTTAGCGTCCTTACTCAAAAAACGTGCTAAAAACCGCATTTCCAGGCGTTTTGGAGCTTTTTGAAATTTGGGCCCCTCTGGGCGAAACCCCCCCTCGATCCCCACCTGAGGAAACCCCCCTACCCCCAGGTCGGCCCGGAGCTGTTACATGTATGGCCGGAGGTGAGAGGTTTACCCTCCCCTCGCCGACCAATACCCACTCGGCCGGCCATACCCCCTCTCAGAGGGGGAGAATAATT
This sequence comes from Sabatieria punctata, assembly GCA_030248155.1. Taxonomy (NCBI): domain Eukaryota; kingdom Metazoa; phylum Nematoda; class Chromadorea; order Araeolaimida; family Comesomatidae; genus Sabatieria; species Sabatieria punctata. Next base: position 5,687 of record JASANB010004440.1, on the reverse strand, counting down.
TTCATTTTTAGACGTTTTTTTACTTTTCCGGACTCTGGTTCCCGGGACCCTTGCCCCACAGGGACTAACTCCACACACCCTTCGGATTTTCCGGCCCACGTATTCGAGAACTCTCTGATAGTATACTGTATGTTAAATGCTACTGTATTAGCTGAATGTTGGCCTCTGCCGATAAAAATCAGGTCGGCGTATCGCACCGGAAGAGTCGGCGTATGGCACCAAGCCAGTCGTCGTAAAGCACCACCCAGTCGGCGTAAGGCACCCTTTTAATTGGTCGGCGTAAGGCACCGGTCGGCGTATCGCACTAACACCATTCGTATATTCAATAATTGAACACCAGCCTTTTTGTTGAATATTCAGTGATAAGCAAGTATATCGAAATTATATTGTTTTAGTGCGAAAGTGTTTTTGTTTTTCATTCTATAGCCGAATCTAATTGACACAGAGCAAATTTTACCGAAACAAGCCGGAATACGCCTATTAATACTGAATTGTTCAGTTTTTCGTAAAAAAATCACAATCTTTTTGCTACTTTTGATGACAAAATAGCGTTTCCTTTATATTCTCCTATATACTTTTCTTATTGGAGCTCTTTGGTTGATTTTTTCATCTAAGGGACCGTCCATAAACTATGACGTTCAGAGACTGGGGGTAGGGGTGGTCGGTTGAACGTCGGAAAACGTCACAGAGGGTGGGGGTTGGTGTCGAAAACGTCAACGTTTTAGGTGCCTATAGGAAGCTTTTGTCCTCAACTATACAACTCAACAAGTCCTCAACTCAAGACGGAAAACTCAACGCAGTTCATGTTTCCAACCGCCAAAATGGTAGTTCACCCTTAAAAAGTTTCTTTTTCACAGCTTCTACAGTGTCATGTCGACTTCATTCTTCTTCTTTTATTCAGCGGATTGCCTTGGCAATACAGCGTCCTCGGGAGGACATACGAAGTACGCCAATTTTAGATGTAAATTTTTTATTGAAGATTTTCTAATGTCGGACGCAGTACTAAGTTTAGGGGCGTGCAAAAATTACGTAATGGTGTTTTTACCCGTTTCCGACCCATACATGTCGCTGGGTTTTTCCGTGGGGGGGACCTTTTTCAAATCCCAAATAGGGTTTTGGGACCAAGTCCGAAGTGGGTTTTGCGACCTTTTTTTGGGCTCCAAAAGTGGGTTTTGTCGACCTTTTTTTTGGGGAAAAAAGTGAGTTTTGTCGACCTTTTTTAGAGATTTTGGGGCGAAGAATGGCTTCAAAACCCTATTTGGACCGAAAAAGCGTTAAAAACCTGTTTTTGCATTAAAAATGCCTTGAAAACTCTGTTCAGGTAGAAGAAAATGCCTTAAAAACCGAATATTGAAACAATGAATGTAATAAAACGCTGTTTTGCGCTCAAAATACGTATTGAATATGAGTTATATTGACTAAAAATAGTCCAGAGAACCCTAATTTCGATTCTAAGGCACGTGCAAAAAACCCTGTTTTGACTTATAGGATTACTAAAAAAAAACCCTATTTAGTGATTGAATGCAGTTCTTAAACCCTGTTTAGGGTTTCTAATCAACAAAAAAAACCCTCTCTAGGCCAGGGATGTGAGGTGGGAAAAAAACACCGGAAAAAAACTGTTTTTTTTCCGAAAAAAAACCGGTTTTTTTCCTAAGGGTCGGAAAAAAACATAAATCGCGGAAAAAAAACTCAAGCTAAAAATAGCTAATTTACGTCATTTTTCGTTTAAAAAATGGACTTTTGCTATGAATAATAGGCCATACTGACTCAAAACTGTTAGAAAAACAACAAAAAAGACCAAATTTGGCATGAAAAAACAAAAATGCAAACTGCTGTAAGAAAATTTGCATATAGCGTTATTTATGGAACCTGTCAGGCACTGTTTCATGCCTGTTTCGTGATTTATATCAATGTAACACGTGTATTTCTGGTCTAACAAGACTGAGGAAGGCGCTAGAAAGCGTTAGGAATCATAAAACCAGCCTAGGATACTCAGAACTTGGGCTGGAGTTTTTTTCCGCGATTTAGGAAAAAAACCGGAAAAAAACCGGAAAAAAACTGAAAAAAAACAGGCCGAGGTTTTTTTCGGAAAAATATACAACCCTGCTCTAGGCTTTCTAGCTAGTGTTAAAGCCCTGTTTAGGGTTTCAAAGTACCCTGAAAACCCTAATCAGGGTTTAAAAGTAACCTAAAACCCCTAATCAGGGTTTGAAAGTAGCCTAGAAACCCTAATCAGGGTTTAAAAGTAGCCTAAAAACCCTAATCAGTGTTTAAAAGTAACCTGAAAAGCCTGTTTTAGGGTTTCCAAGTAACCTAAAAACCCTAATCAGGGTTTAAAAGTAGCCTAAAAACCCTAATCAGGGTTTGAAAGTAACCTGAAAACCCTGTTTAGGGAATCAAAGTAGCCTAAAAAGCCTAATCAGGGTTTAAAAGTAACCTAAAACCCCTAATCAGGGTTTAAAAGTAGCCTAGAAACCCTAATCAGGGTTTCAAAGTAGCCTAAAAACCCTAATCAGGGTTTAAAAGTAGCCTAAAAACCCTAATCAGGGTTTGAAAATAACCTGAAAACCCTGTTTAGGGTATCAAAGTAGCCTAAATACCCTAATCAGGGTTTAAAAGTAACCTAAAAACCCTAATCCGGGTTTAAAAGAAGCCTAAAAACCCTAATCAGGGTTTAAAAGTAACCTAAAACCCCTAATCAGGGTTTGAAAGTAGCCTAGAAACCCTAATCAGGGTTTAAAAGTAGCCTAAAAACCCTAATCAGTGTTTAAAAGTAACCTGAAAAGCCTGTTTTAGGGTTTCCAAGTAACCTAAAAACCCTAATCAGGGTTTAAAAGTAGCCTAAAAACCCTAATCAGGGTTTGAAAGTAACCTGAAAACCCTGTTTAGGGTATCAAAGTAGCCTAAAAACCCTAATCAGGGTTTAAAAGTAACCTAAAACCCCTAATCAGGGTTTAAAAGTAGCCTAGAAACCCTAATCCGGGTTTAAAAGTAGCCTAAAAACCCTAATCAGGGTTTAAAAGTAGCCTAAAAACCCTAATCAGGGTTTGAAAATAACCTGAAAACCCTGTTTAGGGTATCAAAGTAGCCTAAAAACCCTAATCAGGGTTTAAAAGTAACCTAAAAACCCTAATCCGGGTTTAAAAGAAGCCTAAAAACCCTAATCAGGGTTTAAAAGTAACCTGGAAACCCTGTTTTAGGGTTTCCAAGTAACCTAAAAACCCTAATCAGGATTTCTACGCAGTCTAAAAACCCTATTTAGGATTTCTAAGCCTTACAAAACCCTGTTTTGGGTTGTAGGGTAGGCGAAAACCCAATTTTGTGCTGCAGAATGTATTGTCTGGGCTAAAATTTCCTTTACTTTGGAATCCAAAAGTGGGTTTTCAGGTCCCCCCCAAAAAATCCGCTGGGGGGGGGACTTTTGCCGAAAAATCGGGCTTGGGGGGGCCGGCCCCCCTTTACACCCCCCAACGACATGTATGTTCCGAACCCTACTTGATAATCGCCCATGATAATTTCCTGATCCCCTCCCCTAATTATGTACATAAATGTAATAATTTGGCTACCCCCTCCGAAATTTCAATTTTTGAAGATTTAGAGCCGAAACTTTTGCGGTCAATTACATGTAAAATGTCGTTTTTGTTCAAATAACACAGACATGTACATGTAGTCTTCGTTCTACATACAAGTGATCTGAGGTGTAGTTGGCGTTTGGCACCTGCTCAGTGGTCGTAAACCACCACCCCAGTAGGCGTTCAGTACCTAAGTCGCCGCATGGCACCTCTTCGCAGCGATAAAGGCGGCGTAAGGCACCTGAAACGAAGCACGAACGAACGAAAGATTGGGTGGCTTTTTGTTAAAGATGAAACCAAAGCGTTATATCATGGATTTTAGGGCTGCTGCAATATCACTTGACTGATGATCGATAGTTTAAAAAGATCGAGTCGATAAGTGCTATATGTAATACCCATTTAAACTCTTAATAAAACGTCTATGGTCTCTGTTGCCATTTAGCATTTGAAAATTTTGAAAATTTTCTGACTTAAACGGTGGACGACACTTCAGTGTTTTCTGCATTTTAAAAATTACCTAATGAGGTCCCCAACCCCATCCCCCACCGTAATGATTAGTAATCATTTGGCGAACCCCCCTCCCCTTCATGCCATTACGCAATTTTTCACGCCCCCTTAGTCACGGGGTGTAAGCCGAATACGTCGTACGTAGTTTTTTAGGGGGATTGTGCTGAAAACGTAGAAAAGCGTTGGGAGGGGGTGGGGCTCCAATAGTTTTGAACGTTGTAGTCTATGGACGGCTGCTAAGTTTACGTTTTTGGTTATTCGGAAAAGTCAAGAATAGCGTTCCAAATATTTGATTCGAATTTGCACGATATTTACATGTATCTTCTATTGTTCAGTTTTTGCAGTAGGCCAAATTTTGTGTTGTTGGAATATTGTACACAAAATCTTCACGATCTCTAAATAATCGAACCAAAATACGAGTTTCTCGTTATTCCAGCCTCCCACAGTGTAAACGGCATTGCAACCTACCGACCAAGACAGATGCGTACCTCTACCAGGAAACAAAAGACTTACATACAGTACTCTAAAAGACAAGTAGAAAATCTCGCTTACGATTTTCAGATTTTTCAGTTAGTTCCAGTCAACAGTAAACAGACGTTCCTCGGCTCATTTCAGTCTTAATCGCCACAATTTCCGAGTAACTGTAGAAAGAAACGTATGCATCTCAATACACTGGTTCTTATTAACACTTGCTTCATCAACTTCGCCACTGCAGACCAAATTCCACAGCTCAGGCATACATACAATACAACAGATCAATAACAAATGACTGCAACAACTGAATGAGAACCAGAAATAAAAATTAAAATACCGTATACCGTAGTCATAGAGATCTAGATACACATGGAGCGATCACTTTATTATTTTACCCGTTGCCCGTTGTAGGGCAATTGCAAAATCAATACTAAGGAAGTAGGCCAACGCGACAAGTTTTAACGTACTTCAAACATAATAAATTGACAGAAACACCAATATAGAAGTTGATCACGCAAGCTCTAACATTCTGAACTGTAATTCACGACCAGAAGACAGTAATGCTAATAATACAGCAGTAAATGAAATGAACCGTACAGTAAATTATCACACTCACTAATACACACAACCATTCTGCCGCTACTAAGTTGCGGAATGGAATAGAACCACTGAGCTGACTCTACAGGGTCTTAACTCAGCAATCTTACCCTGAGCACTTGGTTTTAAGGAACTAAAAGCTAGGTTTTTCAAAAGTTATTGCACATACAGTTAAAAAAATTCATTATTCTACATGTTCTGCACTATTAAAAAATATCATTTAGACATTACTACCCTGAATATTCAACAAAAGAGACCTCTGACAAAATATTAAGAACATTTTTGTCGGCGGCGCAAGCAATGATGCTGCGGCGTGTTAGCCCGCTCATACTCGCACGGGTTGACAGATTAAAGGACCCAAATGGGCGACTGTCTGTCCACCGCCCTGTTTCTCTGGAAATAAACTGTTTCAATCAATCAATTAATCACTGTATATGTCCGCATGACAGAAATACCGGCGACCAACATTTTTTTCGACAGGGGTATGAATGCGCCTTAGAGGTAAAGTTAGCCTCTGTCCTTCTGGATTCCCATTTA
>JASANB010004439.1:0-11736 GCA_030248155.1 Sabatieria punctata | reverse complement strand
TTAATGGGGTCATGTTTGTGCGTTTTGCATTTGCGTAACAGTCTAATCTAAACGATGGAATAAAGCCGTGTGCACATACTGGCAACCTGCACTGCAGCAAACCTTGTAATTTTTAGTGCGTGCCTTCAATCAATAATACTGTTTTTGTTAGTAAAAGTAGCTAACTAACTAATGTTTTTATTTAGTGAATAAATAGCTAAATTCAACCGGCACAAATACTGATTCCACAGTCTGGGTGACCCAACTTATATGTTGTCTAGACCATGTGGGTTTTCAAAGATAAATTTTATTTTTAAGGTTTTTTCAACTGGGACGTAAATTTCCTATTGCAAATGTATCAAAGGTTCTGTACTGTACGTCACGGCTTAGATAACCAAATTGCAGTCAACAATCACTACCATAAACTACGGTACCTGATATTTTGGACTTGAATTTGATAACTCTATATATAAACTAAGACTACAAATTATTTTCTGGAGGATCTCAAGGGCTCAACATCTTTGGACTTGTGAATTTGATAACTATGTACAAACTAAGACTACAACTTGAAATCCTCCAGAGAACATAAGTTTACGAGTACGCATCTGAAGTGGTATGTGCCACATATACTTCGGCTGGACTTACGTATGGACGTTGACACACATACACAGAGGCAGCTATTATGTATTAGGCTAAAAAAGTTACAAGTGGGCATATGGCAACTGCTGAGTCAGCGTTTAGCACCCACTCATCGGCGTATGGGCACCTGAGGTGTAGTCTGCGTTTGGCACCTGCTCAGTGATCGTAAAGCACTGACCCCAGAGACATTTAGCAGCTACGGTAGTAGGCGTATGGCACCTCTCCGCAGCAATAAAGTCGGCGTAAGGCACCTGAATTGCACAAACAAGGTCGGCAACTAATGGAGAGCCTCAACGCTTGATTGACGGCAAAACTAGCAACATTCTTGACCAGTAACCCTAATTTCTAACGTTAAATAAATTTATCATACCATTTCAAATATAATTTAATTGCCCTTCTTCATTGAAAATTTTCGCAAACGTTGCAATTTTAAAGCTACCCTTTCGTGAAATTTTCTGTTTATGGATACTCAAAATTTCGCTTTTTCGAAAGGAAAAACACTGTACTCTAATTCTCAGCTTCTTTTAACGTTCGGCAGGTTTTTATTTTCTTTCTGAACTCTTCCGTGCCCTATCAACCCAGTAATCATGCTTATTCCTTATCCCGTATTGCGCAGTGTGAAAGCATCTGCGATAAGCCCTTATCCACTATCTCTTATCCTTTATCTGCTATCCACTATCCCTTATCGCGCGCCAGTGTGAACCGGGCTTAAATGCGCCTCTCAGGCGACCCACTGCAATAGGAAATGGAACATGTTTTTGACTATTATGCAGTAGCCACAGTACACAGTATGATTTTAAACAGCGCTTAACACTCTAAACTGAGCAAAGTTGAGCATACTGCACTTTCTTCTGTCGTTCCGATTTAATGCTATAATGATTACTTTTTCTTCAAATTCGGAATGGGATGGGAAGTGCATGCTGAGTTTGGGGAAAGTTCAGAGTCTCCGATCAGCAAACTACATTTTGGCATTTTTCTACTCGCTGTATGCAAATTTCGACGCGCAAGGCGCTTTGCTGTGTAGGACTGGCGGCAAGCCCGCCGAAAAACCGACTAGAGATGCAACCGTAAAACGGTATTATCCGGTATATACCGGATTATCCGGTATTTTTTTGGGTCTATTCACTATCCGGTATCCGGTATTCATAATACCGGATAATACCGGATATTTTAGATGGTAGGTGTACAGCTCTGCAACTGTTCCATCGATGTAGTATTGTGTGTTTTTTAACTGAAATCACTTAAGCTCCGTTTGTAAACAGTCAGTTTCTCGTTTACTCTGCATAATGACCAGGGATAGTTTACTACCGGTACAACACTAACAGCTACACCAGTGCTACTTGTACTAAATAACTCCACCATACTATCTCTTAAACACGCGGAAAGTTCAAAATTTCAGGTTTGTTTTGATTGACAAACTTTTCAGCCTTATCTAGCCTATAGCCAACCGGCTTCTTCTCTCATCATAGATGTTCTGTTGCACTATAGGGTCAGGCACCTCATCATTAATGCACTGTCTGTACTGATCTTTGTCACGTCTCAGATAAATTAATCATCGAACCAGTGCACTGATCCCTTCCTCTTGAGATAACGCGTTCGTCAACATTAAAAATAGAGTGTCCGTCCATCCTCCGTTTCAGCAAAAAAACGCCAAATTTTACCTCTTTTCTCTTTCGGCATAACGATTTACTGTTTACATAATCAACTAAACCAGTTTTAGCAATAAAAATGAAGAAATTCGACCTTTTCTTGAAGAAAAAAAGAAATTTCTATCTAACTTTGATTCCTATTTGCTACACACCTGACGATTCTAAATTATCCGGTATTACCCGGTATCCGGTCTTCTGAAAAATTATCCGGTATACGGTATCCGGTATTTTATTTTACAGGTTGCATCTCTAAAACCGACAATGCGAAGGTAACCGCTGTATGTAGGCTTTTTCGTTTAGTTAGTACGTAGGGGAAAAAGTTTTCAGGTAGGGGGATTTGGTAGGGGGTTTTTAGATTTTGGTAGGGTGAAGTAAGGGTTTTTGCATTCAGTTACACAAATGAAATTTTAGTTATTTGAAAAGATTTTTTACATCATACCACGAGTAAGGATGCAAATGGTATAAAAAATACCAAATACCAAATACCAGATGGTATTTTCTATACCAAATAATTACAAATAGTTGATAAACAGGTCTCTAGCTGTTTGGAATGAGCGCAAAGTCATACTTTTTTTTTTCAGCAAAAATATATAAGTTTTGCCTCAGTGGAAGAGTTTTTGTTGCATCTAAAAGAAATCTAGTCATGCCGAGAAAGAAAACGAGCAGAATTTTATGGTTTTTAACTTAATCGGTAATTGGCCAAGCACGTTGTGACTTTTGCGTTCTAGGCTCGGTCTCGATAAAGGGGCCGTCAATAAACGACGTCGCACCAAAATCCCTATTTTTCGGACCCCCCCTTACCTCAAAATCGCCTTGCGTCGTTTCATGGGGGCCCCCTCCCCACTTTTTGAGAATTTTCCATGAGTGGTTGTTTGTTATAAGCTAAACTGGTCAGAATTCTTTATTGTTTTGTTGCTCAGAAACGGCAAAGAGACGTTGTTCAGCGTATCTGCATTGTTAAACTTTTAGTAAATTAGAAATAAAGAGAAAACTCTGAACAGAAGAGCTCTGACATGGTATACAGTCGCAAAATATGCAGAATTTATCGCTTAAAAGCTAACTGTTTAGTTATTTAAAGTATTTGGTATTATTTGGTATTATTTGGTATGACAAAATACCAAATAATACCAAATACCTAGAAAATACCAAATAATACCGAATAATACCAAATAATACCGGATACCATTTACATCCCTAACCACGAGTAATGAATTGTAAAATTCTGGGCACTCGAATAATGCGTGCTTTTCAATTTTTAATTTTAATGAATTGACTTGCTTTGAATGGGTTCTCAAGGGCTAAGTTTCAAAAATTTTCTCGTCCTTGTTTGGGCGACGACCGCACCAGACCTCTTTTTTTACAGCTACGTACTAAAACTGTTGTTAATTTTATGCCCAGAATATGTTTTAAATGCGCTCTTAACATACATGCAACAGGGGGTCTGCCCCCACCCGACTTAGGTCAGACCCCCGAATGGGGACCCCCTCCGATTTTTTTGGCAAGTAATTTTTTGAGCAAACTTTTTACGATTTTTTACAATTTCAGACACAAAAATTTCCAAAACCGCCGGCAAAACAAGACTTTTTAGCTGTATTTCAGCCCAAATTAGCGATTTTTGGCGAGCGATTTTTTCGATTTTTGAGCGTTTTTAGTGCCCAGCCCCCTCCCAAAATTTTGGCTGAGACCCCCCCGGCCGGCGCCAGACCCCCTCCCCATACATGTAACAGCTCCGGGCCGTCCTGGGGGAGGGGGGTGGGGGGGGGGTTTCCTCAGGTGCGGGGTCGCGGGGGGGTTTCGCCCAGGTGGGGGTCCCAAATTTCAAAAAGCTCCAAAACGCCTAGAAATGCGTTTTTAACACTTTTTTTGAAAAAGGACGCTAAAAATCGCTATTTTAAGCTGCCAAATAGCGTTTTAAAGCTAAAAACAAGCAAAAAATAACAAAAAGAGCTTCAAAAAACACCTATTTTTCTTAAATATCAGCAGTGTAAACTCCAAATTCGGTTTCCAAAGACTTTTCAAGTGAATTTTAGGCTAAAAATTAGTGATTTCTGACCCAGTTTGTTAATACTGGAGCCACTACTACGACTTGTATTTTTTGGTCGGGGGGGGGTCCCTTGACCTGTCTCGGGGGGGGGGGGGTGAGGGGGGGGGTTGGCCTTTCCAGCAGGGGGGGTAACCCCCGCAAACCCCCCCTAGTACATGTATGCCCCTCCCCCCCCTTTCGGCGGTTGATCTGTTATATGTATGGCTCTTCAGGCTAATTCTAATTTTTAAAATTTTCTGGCCCAGGTAGGGCCACTGCCACTTTTCAAGTATGACATTTCTCATTAGTGAGAGGATTTTGTGAAAAAGTCGTCAGAGGGTTTTTGGCTTTCGTCAGGGGATATGTGGCACCCAAATTGGTCTTCATGGTGTAAGAGACCTCAGTTTCTTAAATGCAAATCATTCAAAGTCCCAGATTTACCATACAGTATTTCTTGCTTCTCTCTGCCTTGCTGTTAAGAACTGAAGAGGGTTTAGAGCGCGCAGTTTACTTTTTAAAAACACATTTTATTTAACTGAATTTTATGTATTCAGTTCCTTGATATGCCCTGCTTTAGTGGCTGTTATAGTATTAGTTTAGAACTACGTAGGTTTAGCTCACAAGAATTTAACGTCAATACGTTAAAAACACCGCAATTTTGTGCCTGTTTAGGGTCGGGCTATTTGGTAGGAGTTTTTAAAAACGGTAGGGAAAAGTAGGGGTTTTGTTGAAAAGTTTAAGTAGAGGGATTGGGTTCCGAAAACCTGGCAACCCTGGATACCGAATTAGTAAGTTAGTTAGTCTTATACGTAAGCGTGCCATGTGTGTGCGTGGCGTGGCCTATGTGTGTATGGCTCCTGATTTCATCTGGATCTGGCTGCCTTCCAATCCAATTTTACTTAGTTTCCCTTTTCTTTTCTGTTTTCTTTTCTTAAAAATTCGCCGGCTTAACTGACTTTTAGGGTCCCTAATGAGAGCGTATATCTCAGGATCTAAGCAGAGCACATTAATGAAAATTTCAGCAGTCTTTTATTGATCTTTCATTTAAAAAAAGGATTCATTCAAATCCGTTGAGATTTGCAGTTGCTACAGCGAATAGGCAAAACTGACTTTTCGGGGTCCCTCCATTATACCTACTGTAGAGATGCAACCGTAAAGAAAAATTCCGGATACCGGATAGTGCCTCGGATCTGAAAAATACCGGATTATCCGGTATTATCCGGTATTTTAACCGGATAATACCGGATAGCGGATACCGATAGTGTTTGTGAGCTAAAAAATACCGGATTACGGTTGCATCTCTAATTATACCTATATTAATTAATCACTTTCTTGCTTAAGCTCAGGCTTAGGCTCAGGCTAAGGCTTAGGAGTCAACTGAATACGGTAGATAAAATTGAAATCTTTGTTAGGGACCCCTAAAAGTCAGTTTTGCCAAATTTGTCATCTCTGCTTACCCCAAGTACCTGTCCTATGTCTACGTAATAGGTGGCTTTCTATCATCTGCAGCAACTATTGTACAGTACGTACAGGTCGGTCTGCTGTTTACTGTGCGCAAGGCTAGTGCAAGGAAGGGAAAGCAATGACTGATTGGATTCACTGTAATTCCTGTGGTGCACAACCATCTGGAGGGCCAAAATTTTACCTAACATCGTGCGGTCACATTTTCTGCCAAGGATGTGTTCAAAAAGGTAAAAGTGGAAGTAACCAGAAGAGAGTTGTGGTTGTGACTAAGGCGAAATTTAAACACAGCGATTTTTTAAATTTAGCTTTGACGATATACCGGAGATTTCCATTTGGTGTCCCACCCCTCTTAATATCCCACTGGGATATTACATGGACTCTTCTTCCGCTTTCTATCCCATGGGATATTACTTGGCGGCAATGTTTATGTCAAATTTGTAATAATTTTCTTTACACACGCATACTGTATGTATGATAAAACACTGTTCCTGTTAATATCCCATACCGTTTCCAGTTAAGAGTCAGTGTCTGAATCGATCGAGTCTTGGCCCTTTGCCCTATTCAGACCCAAAATTGAAAGTTTGGCGTAGAGGGCTGTAAGTTGGCACACTAATACTACTTGATGAGTTATTCAACTGCTGCTGAGGAATTCCCAATTCGACGCTCCACGCTCGAGATATAAGCCCGCGAAAATTGGCTTGCTTAACTATGGGACGAAAATTTCCAACTTGAATTTCTTTCTTACTGACAAGGGTTGGGACTTAAAAATTGGGGCTTTTAGGTAACTTTTCAAGTAGATTAAGAATCTTAAGTCCAAAATTGTTTTCGATGAAAAAAATTTTTTCGCCCCCCTTTGGAGCCCCTCAGCTCGACTGGAACCCCCCCTAGATGCACTTTTTTATTTTAGAATTTCGTAGCGCTATTCAGGACCTACATTTTGGTGTAAAATATTCAAGATTTGAGAGGTAGGTTTTTGAGAAAATTCACTTTGAATGTCCAAAACCTGGAAAAATCGCCAACTTTCACTGTGCTCGGAAGTGTCGCAAACGATTCCTAGCCTTTAAATCGTAACTGAGACCTAAAAATTGGGGCTTTTAGCTAACTTTTCGAGTAGATTAAGAATTTTCAGTCCAAAATTGTTTTCGATGAAAAAAAATTTTCTCGCCCACCTTTGGACCCCCTAGCTCGACTGGAACCCCCCTATATATATGCACTTTTTTAATTTATTATTTCGTAGCGCTATTCAAGAGCTACATTTCGGTATAAAATATTCAAGATTTGATACGTAGGTTTTCGAGAAAATTGACTTTGAATGAACAAAATCGCCAGACAATAGGGACAAAAAGGCAGGTTTTCGTACATTCAAAGTCGATTTTCTCGAAAACCTACCTCTCAAATCTTGAATATTTTATACCAAAATGTAGCGCTTGAATAGCGCTACGAAATTCCAAAGAAGGAGTATTCAAATCGGTTAAGATGCATGGTTGCAAAAGTAAAAAATCTGCTGGGTTGTGTTTATCACTCTTGTTCACTGCCAAAATCTATGTTTTGATTTTGAGGGCAAATATCTCAGGAACTAAGCAGGCGTTCTTAAAAAGCGATTCATCAGTCTTTTAAGGATTTATTTATCTTTCATTTAAAAAAGGATTCATTCAAATCGGTTGAGATTTGCGGTTGCTACCGTGAAAAATCTGCTGGGTTGTTTTTTTTTGGCACACCCTGTACATATGTACGTATGTAGCGCTTGTTGATACGATTTTTAGTCACGGTCATTTTGGAGAAGTTAGTCCAAAGCTCAATAATTACCATTCAAAGTCCTAGGATCCTAAATGAACGTTTGCTTTTAACGCTTTGCCCAAAATTAAGAGTCAGTCTCTGAACCGATCGAGTCTTGGCCCTTTGCCCTATTCAGACCCAAAATTGAAAGTTTGGCGTAGAGGGCTGTAAGTTGGCACACTAATACTACTTGATGAGTTATTCAACTGCTGCTGAGGAATTCCCAATTCGACGCTCCACGCTCGAGATATAAGCCAACTTTCACTGTGCTCGGAAGTGTCGCAAACGATTCCTAGCCTTTAACATGCATTTCGCGAGAAAGTCAGCTTACTTAACTATGGCCCATAGGCAAGTTGGGTCATGTCACCGATGCGGCTAAAATTTTATGAGCATAAACTAGACCACGAACGATGACCTCGGCGCCTATTAGAAGAAAAACACCCCTAGAACCGGAGCAACACCCCCTCAAAGTTGGCTCGCCAGCCGTTTTTTCGCCAATTTTTGGACCTCTAACGACCCAAATTCAAACGTGTGCCGTTTGCGCATTTCTAAACGGACAGATTTCGCATGCGCACCAATCGATGGCTATTTGAAAATACTTCAAATCCCCCGCTCAAATTTTTCCGTATCGTGCCTGGTTAGCGATTTATTTTCGAAAATGTACCACAAATTGCGAAAATTCACCCTCCATTTTTTGCAAATATTCGCCCATAACTCAAGCCACAGAAGCGTGGGCCACCAGGAACTTTCTTCACAGTTAGCCCATAACTGGCCAAACATAATCCACACAAATTGGTAAAAATCCAAGGGGTGATGCGGGGGGGTTTGGCCCCCTCAAAGGTTTCCGAAAAAAAATTTTTTACTCAAAATTAATTTTTAAGTAGTCTATCTGATGCAGTTTGATGAGGTGATTCCGAATATGTGCTCGGTTTGGCTAGACTCGGCCTGAATCGGCAGATATTCAAGTCCAAAGTTCCGAAAATCAATGCCCCCCTGGTGAGCATATCTTTTGATGGCTAGCCTAAACCGAGTCATGGGGCAGTTTTCTAGACCTATTTTAGCCTGCTGAGTTCAAAACTAACTTCATTTTTGCGCTACGACCTCGCGTTCGTGAGTTATAGCCAGTTGAAAATCACTACTACAAAAAAGTCCAATTTTGACGGTGCGCAAAAAAATCATTTTTATCCAAGCCCAAAATTTTATTTCCGACCAGCTCACCGGATGTACTTTTGCCCACTGATTCTAAAAATGACTTCAGTTTTGCTCTAGGAGGTCTGCTTCCCGAGATATGGCCGTTCGAAATTTCGCGGCAAATCTGCACTTACAGCTCTCACTCTGTTTTGAACTTCAAAATGGACTGCGTCGATTAGAGCAGCTATTATTGCTTTGGCTCTGTTCTACTAGATGTAGATTTCTTCGCTACATCCGAAAATGACCCATTTTTACTGTACGACATCTCCTTCAAAAGATATGACCATTCAAACTTTTGCTGCAAATTTATATCCTCCTAAATCGGCTATGACCTGCTAGCGGGCTGTCTCTATTAGTACCGCGTGTGGTCTTTGTAAGGCTGTTATGTTAGATAGATTTTCATGCTTTGTTATTTTCAGCTCGCCTTTGCTGTTCCACCTCATCTTGCAAAGTTTATTTCTGTCTGACTCACCGAATCCGCCCACAAGCTGTCCAAAGACTTGCCTGTTACGAGCAGGAGACGGAGATCCAAGTACAATAAATGATCAATGATGAATGGGACATGTCAGAATGTCGAATAGCAGCAGCAGCAGAAGGGACACAAATATATCCAGCGAACTCACAGCTTTACAAAGGACTGATACTATAATCGTTCGAGAGGCATTCAACAGCAGATCGTGGACCAGAGTTGCAGGATCTCCAGATATTGGCTATCACACCCTTCCGCCCAAAGCCCCATTCGCTTGTTCTAGAAGGAAATGCAGTGGCGCAAATCCATCTCGGAGTAAAGTTGACCGGTGAGTTCACGGTGCTTACAGTGCTGATGAAGGTTCGAGTTCGTTGTTAGGTTTTCACTTCAACCAAGACTACCCTACTACTTTCTGATCGGTCCGCGTCACCTGAAACCAGATCTCATCCTCGATCATCGAACTGCAAAAGGTGTTCAGTGCTAAGATTGCGTGAGGAAGTTCAAAACAAAATCCAACTGAACGATACCGGAAAGAACAGCAAAAATCGCCTCCAATAGCCTACAAGATCGATCGTCCAACACCTGGTCAAGAGAACAGCTGTTATGGCCCAAACGCAGTTTTGGAATTGGTTGAGACAACTGCGTTAAGGGGCAACCTGAAGATCTGGATCCCGAGTTAGATGGGCTTGACGGAGACGTGTCCGACGTACAACGTTCACTCCAGATGAGGCAAAGGGCTAGGGAGTTGCACAACGACTTGGTGGACGCTGATCTAGAGCTGTCTGACCCTCCTGTATGAGCAGTATGGTGACGTCTCTATGGGTCTAACATGAAAACACATGAAGCACGAGAAATGTGGCAGACCATGTGGCAAAGATGAAGTAGCAAATTTCTGGAAAAATGTTTGCACATTGGAGACCCTATGCCTACAACAGAACCATACAGAGTACAGTGACTGCACTATGGCCCAAAACGCAGTTTTTGGGAATTGGTAGAGATGACTAATACAGAGGAACTTGACGGTTTTTTATGCTTTTCTCATCTCTACCCATAACAGGCAAGTCTTCAGACAGCTTGTGGGGTGGATTCAGTGTGCTCTTCTTTGAATTTTGTTTCCACTCATAACAGCTTGTGGGGTGGATTTATTACCGTTTTATCATTGATCTCAATCTCCTGCTCGTAACAGGCAAGTCTTTGGACAGCTTGGAGGCGGATTCATTATCCAGACAGAAATAAACTTGCATGCTGAGGTGGAACAACAAGGTGAGCTGAAAATAGCTTACAAAGCATGAAAATCTATCTAGCACTGTTCCGGCACTTACAAAGACCACACGCGGTATAATGGAGACAGCCCTTTGTAGCAGGTCATACCCGATTTAGGTAAGTAATTTGGCATAAGTTTGAATGGTTGTATTTCTTGAAGTCGTACAGTAAAAAATGGGTCATTTTCGGATGTAGCGAAGAAATTTATTATCTAGTAGAACAGAGCCAAAGCAATAATATGACTCTAATCGACGCAGTCCGTTTTGAAGGACAAAACAGAGTGAAGAACAGAAAGTGCAGATTTGCCGCGAAGCTTTGAACGGCCATATCTCGGGAAGCAGACCTCCTAGAGCAAAATTGAAGTCATTTTTGGAATCAGTGGGAAAAAGTACATCTGGTGAGCTGGTCAGAAATAAAGAATTTTGTAATTATCGATAAAAAAAATGATTTTTTGAGCACCACCAAAATTGCACTTTTTGCAGGGAGTGATTTTCAACTGGCCATAACTCACGAACGGGAGGTCGTAGCGCAAAAATGAAGTTGGTTTTAAACTCAGCAGGCTAAAATAGGTCTAATAAAGTGAGATGTGACTCGGTTTAGGCTGGCTGACCGTAGATATGCTCACCAGGGGGCATTGATTTTCGGAACTTTGGACTTGGAGTGTCTCCCGATCCAGGCCGAGTCTAGCCAAACGGACTTTATATTTGAAATCAGCGCCTCAAACTGCATCAGATAGACTACTTTAAAAATAAATTTTGAGCAAAAAAATTTTTTCGGAAACCTTTGAGGGGGCCAAACCCCCCCCGCATCACCCCTTCGATTTTGACCAATTTGTGTGGATTATGTTTGGCCAGTTATGAGCTAACTTTGAAGAAAGTTCCAGGTGGCCCACGCTTCTGTGGCTGGAGTTATGGGCGAATATTCGCAAAAAATGGAGGGTGCATTTTTGTCATTTTTGGTACATTTCGGAAAATAACTCGCTAACCAGGTACGATACGGAAAAAGTTGAGTGGGGGATTTAAAGTATTTTGAAATAGCTATCGATTGGTGCGCATGCGAAAGCTGTCGGTTTAGAGATGCGCAAACGGCACACGTTTCAATTTGGGTCGTTAGAGGTCCAAAAATTGGCCAAAAAACGGCTGGCGAGCCAACTTTGAGGGGGTGTAGCTCCGGTTCTAGGGGGGTGTTTTTCTTCTAGTATGCGCCGAAGATCATCGTTCGTGGTCTAGTTTATGCTCATAAAATTTTAGCCGGATCGGTGAGATGACCCAACTTGCCGTCCC
>JASANB010004437.1:0-50189 GCA_030248155.1 Sabatieria punctata | reverse complement strand
TGGGCAGTCAACCTCTGCTTCTGCCTCTGCTTCTGGCCTTTCTGCCACAGGCCCTTCTGCGGTCAGCGGTCAGAATAACTTATCCGCGTACTCATTTCAGCCTGACAGGACACCTGATCCTCTAGTGGGAGCAGTTGAGGGTCCAAATACTTGGACAACCCTAGCTACTGTGATGCCTCTCCACCGGCAAGCTACCAGAGAGGATTTCACTCCTGTCTTCACGCCAGCACAGCCAGATGACCTAAGGGCAGCAGCTGGACACCAACCCTTGGTGCGCTGCTCGATCTTTTATGAGCCCAATGTCTACCCTTGTACTGTGGACTGCTGGCACACAGATGCTGTTGAGCTTGACAACCGACCCTTTCAAACAGGTGAGGTTGTCCAGGTCACAGCCATTCTGGTTCCGGCCGAACACAGGGGAGGACGGACAGCTCATAAGGCAGTAGCGACCCATGTCAGACGACGCCTGTTCAAGATCGACATGCTGATCAAACGAATGGAGGAGGATACCTTGGTTCTCATTGAGCCAACAGGTGAAAGAGCTACACCTGGCAGTCAGCTTACAGAAGCTGGTGCAGGTTTTTCCTTCCTTGACCAAGACGCCTACTGTGTGTGGGTTACCCACTCCTCACGGTTTGATGGTAGTGGACGGTCTGATCGGATTGGTCAATTCAAGCCAATCACCAGATTCGATCCACCAGTCAGGTCACCACTGTCAGACCACTTCTCACAACAACAACTAGTTACAGCCGAAGTGAGAATGTTTAGAAGACCCAATGGTCAGCACAAGTGGCATGCAGACAGTGTGAGCCATGAGCCAGAAGTGGAAACCATCATCAAGTACGCCCTGGTCAAGTTTGTGCATGGCAACCGCCATGTCAGATTCTATGAAAACGGTCAAGAACATCTGACCATCTTCCCCTACAACACCTTGGAAGATTTTGAGACGAACACAGAACAATTCAACCGACTTGGCACTGGAGACTTGGTACAGGTTGACATTCGACCTGGCTACCCACGCTACCAAGTGGTGAAAGGCCGGCTCATCAATGCTGCTGAGGCCCTTCGCCCCTGCATTCCCTATGAGCAACGGTCAGACTGGGAGTCTTTTCTCCAGCCATCTACTGAACCAGACAAGAACTTTTTCCCGAACCTGGACCCTGAAAAGGCTAAGAAAGACCTGAGCCTCCTGGAACACATGATTGAAGCCTTCCAAGAAGAACTGGAAGAGCAAGCTGACACAGAAGAGATCCAAGACATCCAAAGTGGTCTCAGAAAGCTTCGACTCACTCTTGACCATTGGAGAAGTCAGAAGGCCATCGAACAGTGCCTGGCAGAAGACAACCTAGAACAAGCGTATGTCTACGCCATGGCCAGATACCTGACTCAGCGATTCAACGGCTTCATCACCACCGAGGCCTCAGCTGCAGAAGCCAATCAAAGCCAGACACCATTGGTCAGCAAAGCTATGAAAGGCAGGGCCTACCAATGGTACCTGGAGGGAGGACAGCTCCACATCCGTGCCTCCTTACCAGCTGAACAACTAGGTGACCTGCCACCTGGCACACCGATCCGCGTAACAACGACTAATGGGCAAACACTGAAAGGAATTGTGTGTCCTGGAAGCGCTACACACAATCTCACCATCAGCCTGGAGAACAAAAGCGCACTACCTTTCATGAAATCGGCCGAGTTCCGGAATCCGCGTATCAACCCCAGCATCCAACTTATGGTCACTGATCCTGACCCTGGAGACTTTGGCCTGCGAAAAGGAATCATCGGCCTGGAAGCCATACTACCAGCACAGAACATGAAAGGTGCCATTTACAGGAAAGTGCTTGCACCTTGGCCAGACTCTGTGACACAGTCAGACCTGGACAATTTTGGTCCCAGTGGATTCGCCATCAATGCTGACCCAGGAGAGTTGGGCCTCAGTGAACTGAACCCCTCTCAGTGTCAGGCTGTAATGCGAGTCCTCCAGGGCACCCCTGTGTCCATTGTCTTTGGCCCACCTGGCACTGGAAAGACCAGGACCCTGGCTAGTCTAGTCAAGGCATATATCCGCGTATTTAGTTCAAGAAGAGTGCTAGTTTTAGCACATAGCAACGCAGCAGTAAGTCGTCTCGTGGAATCGGCTCAACCTCTTTTTCAAGGAGCCTTCCGGCCTGGAGAAGTGCTTCGATTGTCCAGCAAGGAGATGGCGCCTGTACACAAACATGAGCCCTTCTCCCTTCACAGAATCAGGGCTGAGATGGCCCAGTTGACAGCAGAAGAGTTGGAACTACACGATTCTGAGACACTCACGAAATGGGATCAGCGACAAGCAAAGCTGGAAGAATTGAGTCAAGAAGCTAACGCCAACCTCAAAAAGATCAGCTCAGAGACCCTCACTGAGATTGAAGGTCTCCACGGTGCCAATGCGGAAGCAAAAGGGATGTTCCTTGGTCCCCTGATCAAAAAGGCTAAGGTCATCTTCTGCACAATTGGAGTAGCCACTGGCCGACGACTAAGCCACCAGTACTTTGATCTACTTCTCTGTGATGAGTGCACTCAGTGCACAGAGTTTGTGATGATCAGTGCCCTAGATCGGCTCAAAAGAACTCCAGCCCAGCTCTGCATTTTGGGAGATCCCAAGCAGCTTGGCCCAGTTGTGGCAGCGGACCCAGACAAGAACCTGGATGACCTGATCAAGCTGTTGGCCCTCAAGGAGCCACTGTTGAATCGATTGGTAGAGGACACCAAACTAAACGTTCCTGTCACTCTGCTGAATGTTTGCTACCGGTGCAGTCCACCACTGCTGGCATTTAACAATGCCGAGTGGTATGACAACCAGCTGACAGCCATAGCAGCCATGTCAGTACCACCACAGATTCCACTACCCAACCAGAGTTGCCCAATGATCGCCATTCAGAGTGACACACCAACTGGATGGGAACCCAAAAGAACTGAAGGCGGCTCCCTCATCAATGAGATCGAGGTGGAGCGCGTCAAGCAACTGGTGAGCTTCCTGTTGCGCAACCACCTGTTCCAGCCGTCCCAGGTAATTGTTATCACGTTTTACCGGGCACAGGCTCAAACCCTGACAGCCGAGTTACCAATCAATGTTCGCTGTGCAACAGTGGACAGCTATCAGGGACAGGAGGCTGATTGTGTCATCATATCGGCCACACGCACTCAGGTTGCCACCATTGGATTTGTTGACAACCCCCGCAGGGTGAATGTCTCGACAAGCCGCGCCAAACGCC
This sequence comes from Sabatieria punctata, assembly GCA_030248155.1. Classification (NCBI taxonomy): domain Eukaryota; kingdom Metazoa; phylum Nematoda; class Chromadorea; order Araeolaimida; family Comesomatidae; genus Sabatieria; species Sabatieria punctata. The sequence continues at coordinate 46,944 of JASANB010004437.1, read as the reverse complement.
TGCAGATTTTACTGGGCGATCTGCAGTGGTTGGCAGACCAATCCCCCCTGTGGGATCGCTACCATCTGCATCTCCTACAGGCAGGGTGCGTCAAGAATTGGGATTGGATAGCAGCTAAAATCACCAACCAGCAAGCCCCAGCAGGAAGAGGAAGAGGAAGAGGACGTGGACAAGGCATCCAAATGGCACCACTACCACCAGCTCCACTCGGAAGAGGAAGAGGAAGAGGAAGAGCGCAAGGAACCTCCAAGAAGCCAGAATTACCAAGACCCGGATGGTAGGCAATGTAGTAGATGATTGAAGCTAATCTAATTGTAAACTAGCGTTTGTGTCTTTATGATATTTGTGCTTATGCTTCTCACTATAACGCAGAATAAAACCAATTAATACTATCTTTGTCTCCAATTACACTGCATTCCCGACATATCCGCGTACACAAATTTGCATATTGCTCATATCCGCGTACACAAATTTGCATATTGCTCATATCCGCGTACTTACATCCTTGCTGAAAAACCCCTTCTTTTTCTCCATTGCTCGCTTAATCCGATTTTTAGCTATGCATATCTAATGCTTCAGGAAACATGCGTCCCATAGCATGCCTGAACTTCATTGCAATTGCCTTATTGACTCCAAATGTCAGTCTTAGCCAGCCAAGCACCTCCAGCGCACCAATGCTTTGCCAAACTACCCAGGGCAAACTCATTTATGAGTTGCCACCACCAGTGCCCTGCAATCAGCTCATCATCTCCGACCTTGGACACGATTTGGTTGCCGAAACCATGCAAGTCTACAAAAGAAACCACCTCAAATACCGCACTCCAGCCTATCATTGCAAAAAGGTAACTCAAACTGTACAAACGTTTACCTACTTTTTCGGAACAAGAGATCGAAAAGATTACACCAAAGACACCCCAGTAAGCAACCAAGAGTGCCAGCTGATGAAAAGCCGACATCGCTGTAGTGAAGGAACGCTGAACCTCAAAGATGGGCTTTGGCAGACCAACAACCCTGTCAATTTCGACTACAGTGGTGGAGGATTCGGATGCTGTTCCTGGCTCACGTGGAGCGCCACCAACTGCTTCATGATGGAAGCCCATGCCTACAAACGTCATGGAGAGGACAAAATGGAAGCTACTGTAGGACCGGTCAGCCACTGTCACTATGAAGACGGCCAATGCCAGTTAGAGGATTCTAGTTTCCTAATTTGGCAGGTAAACAAAACTGAGTTCTGTGAGTATTTACCGTGGACTAGGATTCCTGGGACAGTACTTGGTCATCATTGGCTATCAGACGATGGAAATTTGGCCCTGACCAATCAGGCAAATCGGTGGACTCGTAATTGCAAAGGTGAGTCAATCCAAATGTCTGATCAAGGTATACCATTTAAAAGGCTCAACTACTACGAGTACCGGCCAAAACCAGGTGACCCACCGCCAGTTCAACGCAGACGAAAAAGGGTTGTGCCCAGAGCAACAACGGCAGTGACACCAGTATCCGCGCAATTAAAGAAATTTCCCTTTCGATTCCTTCGATTGAAGAGACACGCCAAAACCAAAGCAAAGCACTACACTACTGTAAAGTACAAGGACACCACTGATGCCAAGTTTCCTGCCACACCCATACGGTTCAAGAAACCAGCGAAAAGACAAGCAGCACGTGCAAAATCGGGAGACACAGTGTACGAACAAGGTGGAAAAGACTCACTGGTCACTAATGACCAATTAGCAGGACAACTACAGGCAGTAATAGAACTACAACAACGTAATTTGCGTTTTGCCTTCTCTCACGCCGTCGCCGCTCAATGCCAGTCAATGGAGACTATACTAGCCGTTGTCCGAGCTGGACTCACAGCTGAACCCACAATGGCTATGCGATCTCTTCTAAATCACACCAACTTGTACGCTAAAGCCAGTGCAAACCTCATCGAAGTGTATCCGTGTGAGTTTCTGTCTAGACAGTCATATTCTTTGCTTCCTATGAATAATACTTGCTACCAACAGATTCCAATTCAGTTTCACACACTCTCAGGGACAAGTCACTCCGGATTTTTGGACCCTCAAACAAACATCATTCAGCATACTAGCATCCCTACTGACTGTTCACTCACTCAAGAAGTACCTGTAGAACTACATGGACTCAGACGCATCTACCGAGCCTCAGATGGAGCACTTCTACCTGCAAACAATCCCATCACTTTGGAACTGTACCACTACAACTCGACTCTTGCACTACCTACAAGCACAAACATCATGCATCAAATCCGCATGTATGGATGGTCTGAACTGGACTCACACATTAGCTTCAATGACCTGTTAGACTCAATGCATAGACAAAAACAAGTATTTCAAACTCTAGGTTTGACCTTAAACGGACCTCCAGAACAACAAGCTCGCCAAATGGCCAGTAACATCGTTCAACGTGGAATGTTTGGTTTCTTATCAGGATATTCCTTTAATTTTAAAGATATTTTCATTTTTATTGCTGTAGTTTATGTCTATTTCCAGATTTTCCTCATGCACTGTTGCCCCACAGCCAGACGTGATTCATTCATTCCAACCATTCCAGACATGAGTAATTCTGTATGGAATTGGGCTCAGCACATGTATGAACGATTTCATCCTGAACCATCTCAATCTTCAGAGCTACTTCCGACACGGCGACTGAGACAACTCATTCAAGCTGCAGAACACCGCCCCAGAATCAGTATTATTGATGAGGAAACAGGTGAAGAGGTACCACGTATCCCACCAAGACCAAGCGCACAAGAATTGGCTCGCTATGGAGTAACGCTAACTCACCGCCCATCACTACCAACATCCTCAACCTCAGGTACAAATAGCTCTGCTGTTAGAGTTCCTTTACTTTCAGCTGCATGTCTACTTGTGGCCGCTGCCCACTTACCACCTCCAGTAGAAAATCTCACAATCATTGGTCGCATTCAAAACATCCCTCTGGTTTGCTTAATCGATACAGGCTCAACTCCAACTCTGCTCAGAGAAGATTTCTTCAAACGCCTGCCTAAACCGACACCAGTCATAACCTGTGAAGAACCAGCAATCGCCATCAACGGAGAAGAACTAGCGATCACAGGCACCACCGACATTGAAATACGTCTAGGACCATTTGCACGGCTTCACAGAGTCATGCTCACTCCAAATTTACCTTTCCCTTGTTTACTAGGACTAGATTATTTGCAACGGTTTGGAAAAATAGTATTAGACTTTATAGGACAAAAGCTTACAATAGCAGGTCGACATTTTCCCCTTGGGCGTTTCACACGTTCTACTCAGCAGCAACAAGACCAATGGACCTTAACCCTAGACCACCACAAGTGGATACCACCTAGGACCGAAGTGACTGTCACTGCCAGAATTCAAGGAGGATCGGACCATCCTGAGCTCATTTGGGACCCAGATCCTGATTTGTTGGGACGTTACAACCTCATGGCAGCCAGAGCACTACTGCCAGCTGGATGCGAGTTCGTTACACTCAAACTCTTAAACCCTTACCGAGCACCTGTTCGTCTGTTCAAAGGTTTGAAACTAGGAATTGCTGAAAGTTTTGTACGAGTATGTGCTGTTTTACCAGCAGAATCTGTATATCCGCGTAATCAATTTAGCAAACCAAAATCTAAGCCACGCGTCAAAATCAGCGAGACAAACCGTCACATTTTAGAATTAGTTAATTTAAATCAAGCTGATATATCCGCAGAACAGAAAGCTGAACTACAAGATTTACTTCTAGAGTTTGGACAGGTCTTTTCTAAAAACGACACCGATTTGGGCGAATGCCAAGTCAATATTCAACATGAAATCGATACTGAAGGTCAAGGCCCAATCCGGAAAAAGCCCTATCGAGTTCCATTCACTCAACGTGCCGTTCAGAAGGAGCACATCGATAAGATGCTAGATGCCGGAGTCATTCGACCCTCAATTGGACCCTGGGCCAGTCCTGTTGTACTTGTCGAAAAGAAAGATGGAACCCTCCGCTTTTGCATTGACTACAGAGCATTAAACAGCATCACCAAGAAAGATGCCTACAACCTGCCTAGAATCGATGACATTCTCGACTCTCTCAATGGTGCAAAGTACTTTACCAGCTTAGATCTGAGTAGTGGATATTGGCAAATTCCAATGGCTCCAAAAGACATCCCCAAAACCGCTTTTACTACTGTTCACGGAACTTTTGAGTTTCTAAAATTACCATTTGGTTTATGTAATGCACCTAGTACTTGTGAACGTGTCATAGAATTAATTCTTACTGGACTAACCTTTCAAACCTGTTTAGCTTACTTAGATGACATCCTGGTATTTTCCTCAGATTTCGAGTCACATCTGACCAATCTGCGTGAAGTACTTCAACGTTTCGCCGATGCTAACCTCAAGCTGAAACCATCCAAGTGCCATTTCTGTCAGAAAGAAGTCAAATTCCTTGGCCACGTTGTCAGCTCAGAAGGAGTACGCCCAGATCCTGAAAAAGTTGAAGCAATTCTTGCCTATCCGGAACCACAGAACGTTAGTGAAGTACGATCTTTCCTTGGTTTAGCCTCTTATTATCGTAAGTTTGTTGAAAATTTCTCCAAAATCGCTCACCCAATAAATCAATTACTACGTGGTTTAGACAACAAAACTCAATTCAAATTCACCTCAGAAGCTAGAAAAGCATTTCAGATCCTTAAAGAAAAGTTAACTAATACCGGTGTTTTAGTATTTCCAGATTTCAATCAACCCTTTATCCTTTACACAGATGCCTGTAAAACCGGAATAGGAGCAGTTCTGAGTCAACGCAACCTCAAGACACAAGAAATTCACCCCGTAGCTTACGCCAGCAGAAGTCTCAATCCCTCTGAAGCCAAGTACGCTCCTACACACTTGGAAGCATTAGCGCTTGTATGGGCTGTACGTCACTTCCGCCCGTACCTCTATGGCAAGCCTTTCACAGCCGTGGTTGACCACGCACCCCTCCGATGGCTGATGAAGGCAAAGGATTCGTCTGACTTGCTGTGCAGATGGGCATTGTTCCTGCAAGAATTCGATATGCAAATAGAGTACCGACCTGGCAAGCAAAATGCCAATGCCGATGCACTCAGCCGGACTCGACCTGTCACCCTCAAAGAGCTCAGTCTAGAACAACTAGAGACAGAATCACTTCCAGTCTACTACCTTCGTCTCACTCCATGTCCACAACACTTCCTTGTAGCTAACACTACAACCGATTCTACAACTCCAACTCTCTTGCTAGATTGTGACCCCATTCAAGCTCAAGCTGAAGATTCGTTTTTGAAGCCAATCATCGATTACCTCAAGCATGGCGACACTAACTCTCATCCGCGTACCCAAGAAACTCAACACATTCAACGTGAAGCCATGGATTACAAGCTAATGGATGATCTACTGTATCGGACTGGACCAGCTACCCGAAAAGGCGTTCGTGATCAACTGGTAATCCCCCGCAAGCTTCAACCAGCTATCCTGGACATGATGCACAGAGATGCACTCACAGGAGGACATCTCGGAATTTCCAAAACCAAATCAAAGATCCGCGCACGCTACTACTGGGAAGGAATGGTAGAAGACGTAGAAAAGTACTGCCGTTCGTGTGGAGAGTGCCAAGCCCGTAAGAGTCCCGCTAAAAACGCCAAATCACCTCTACAGCCAATACCGGTAAAAGGTGTATATGATACAGTTGGTGTTGATTTTCTAGGACCATTACCGATGACTTATGACGGAAACGTCTACATTGTAGTCGTCACTGACTATCTCACTCGATTTCCAGAAGCTTTCGCATTACCAGATTCCAAAGCTGAAACTTTTGCTGTAACTTTCGTAAACGAAATCATTGCACGGTATGGAGCACCAACTCGGTTACTAAGTGACCAAGGCAGTAACTTTTTATCGAAACTTGTTTCTGAAATATGTAACTTGTTTAGCATTAGAAAAATTCAGACTACAGCTTACCATCCACAAACTGACGGCCTCACTGAGCGCTTCAATGCGACTCTTTGCCAGATGCTCTCCATGTACGTGGACAAAAACCAACGTGATTGGGACCGCTTTCTGCCATTGTGCCTCTTTGCTTACCGAACGAGCGTTCAAGAATCTACTCAAGAAACACCTTTCTACCTTATGTATGGTCGACAGCCAAGTATTCCCCTAGACACTATCTGGAAAACCCCTAACCGTTTGTATGTAGATGCCATTGACTATGTTACAGACCTTAAACTTCACCTCCAAGATGCCTGGACCACCGCCAAACGCAATCTACAACAAGCTCAAGAGAAGCAGCGCCGTAATTATGACCGTAACGCCAAAACCAGCAACATCCAACCTGGAAACCTTGTTCGCCGTCGCCATCCCATAGCCCCAGGACCTGGAAAAGTCAAGAAGCTCGACAGAAATCATTGGATCGGACCATACAGAGTCAACAAAGTAACCGATACAAATGCTGAAATCCAATTAACTTCTTCAAAGGCTGTTTGGGTCAATCTAAACGACCTCAAACTATGCCCAGCACCTTATGTGCCAGACCCCCTTCCTACTAATGTAGAGTCAGCTGATTCAGTTGAAACAGTTCACTCTACGGAATCGGAGCCACCCAACCATTCAGAATCAATTACCGATTCCATTCCTGTTTCGCACCACTACAATTTGCGTACTCGTCATGTCACTAACTCTGTCCTTGTCGCTCCTGTGTTTCTTGAACGTTTGAGCTTTGCCAGAAAGACACTACCTCGCACCAGTTCAGCCTCACATCCGCGCAATCAATCACCTGAACTACCACGGAGACGTATTGAGCATCCTCACTTGATGGAAGCCCCTGTTGTGCCTATACCTGCTCACTTGACCGCTAACACCACTGCCAGTACATCAGCTCACGACTTTGACACCTACTCGGACTCTGAACTGTTGGAAGACTGCCAACCGCAACAACAAAGCTCTGCTGCACACACCATGCCACGCACTGCACTGATTCCACTACAACAGCACAAACCACCCCCTCGACCACCTCCTCCTAAAGCTCACAGTGACTTTTCTGCAGAAATTCTGCAAATGCACCAAAAGATCTGCACAAAGAAATTGCACCGTCCCTCTGTTCTGTCTGACCCTACTGTTGTACTTGACCCTACTGTTTCTGTCACTGCATGTACCACCAACACAGTTGACACTTCTGTCCCTCACTGTTCCTCTGAACCTACTGTCAGCAATGTTTCTGTACCACCACCATCCCTAAAACCCTCTCTATTCTCGCACCCCCTTACTCCCCTGTCTGAACATGTCTCTGAGATCACACTACCTTCATTCTTCTCTGATATTGATTGGACGATTTCAGACAGCACTCAGCTCACTAATACTGACTGTTCATCCGCGTACATCAAAACTGTTTCTCACTCATCAGTACAGACTGAACCTGCATATTTCTGCGACTCGACAACTCAAACAGAGCCTGACGTTGTGTCAGCTCTGGTCCCTGCTCTGTCAATCCCCTCTAACTATGCTGTACTTCCTTTCCGACAATTCCCCATGTCCATTCGTACCGTACCACCATCTTATGGCTCAGATGGTGCTGCTGGTATTGACCTATCCGTGCACACCAGCATTCAACTACTTCCCCATGTTGTGACTGAAATCGACACTGGAGTAGCTTTCGAACTTCCACCTTCATGCTACGGACAATTGGCCGACCGCAGTTCAGTTGCCCGGCGAGGAATTCATTTGATTGGATCGATAATCGATAGTGACTATCGTGGGACTGTCAGACTCATGCTCATCAACCTCACCGACCAGCCTCAGAGTCTCAACGCTGGCCAACGTGTTGCTCAACTGATTTGTGTACCATACTACCGTTTCCGACTAGAGAAAGTCGCCAAGCTCTCTGAGACTACCCGAGGAGCATCCGGATTTGGCTCAACTGGCTGACAAAGTGCGAGACGAAGATCTTAGGTTCTGTATTACTTGCTGTATCCGCGCATTCACTTAGATTTCGTAATACCTTGCTGTATCCGCGTATTTAATTTACTTGCTAATTTTATTGAAGATTTGCCCCTGCTGAAACTGTATTCATATTGCCCGCATGTGCTTACTGAATTGTCATTTTTCTTTTTGAGTTATCCGATCGCCCACCTCCATAGGTAATACCCTAGTAATTTTAGCTTAACTAACAAGTGTCGGGACGCCACTTTTTCAAGGGTTGGAGGTGTGACAAAATGTACTGTATCATATTATAGGAAGCTTCAATCGACCGGAAGTGTGAGATTTTACCGCTTTTTCTAGGTTTTTCTAAGGTGAACTTTCGTAACTACGTAATTGTGTAAACGTGCCGATTTTGTTATTTCTAATTGCCTGTTTTAATGACCTTCTGCGCGCGCACTAGATGGTATCAGTTAGAATTTGTCATTCTGTCGTAGTTTCGCTCTGGTGGCCCTGGCTCTGACAGATCCTCGTTAAGAACTCTGTGTCCTATGCCGCCTAATGAATGAGTTGGGGGCGACGATACAGTTTTTCTGTTTTCGTCACCGCCGGCTCGGCCTCCGCGGCCTAGGAAACCGGGTTTTGCGATATCTTTTAAGATCTGCCGAGCCACGGCAAAGTCAGTCGGTCCAGAAACGAGGCAAGATCCGCGTAATCACTGTTTTGGACCCACGCTCCAGAGCGATATTTGGTACGTTGGGTTAATGCTTGGGCGTTAAAATAAACTTTTTCTTTTCTAGTTCTACCGCCCAGGTCAGTAAGCAGCCCCCGAATCCGCGTAATTAATATTCTGTTATAGTTGTGGTAGTGCGGCCGCCACAGTTCTGAGCATGGTGTAGCAGAGGGTTGAGGGAATGGCAAAGAAAAAGTCCAATTTTTTACTAAAATTTAGTCAATTTTTAGCTAAAATAGGTTAAACTAAGCTATTCTGAGCCCATTTGCATCTAATCTAAGCATACATTTATCATATCATAACTCTTCGAGCTAAAATAGTGCACAGATGTCGCTGGCGACAACTTCGCAGCTGGCTCTTGTCAAAAAAGCAGGGCTACTCTGTTCAGCACTGTCCTGTATCGACCAATCGAATCGGGCTATCGAGATGCACAGCTACACCCGCAACCAGAAGAAGACGACCGTTAGCAAAATGTCTACATCGACTCTGCAGAACGGGATCTCAGCTACTGACAGCCTCAAAGCAGTTGGTGATTATATGAAAAGCACTCTCTGCACTGTGATTTGCAAACACTGCTTCCAATGGACTGTTCCCAGATCCTGTAGCTCAATAAAGGCCCACTAACGCGTCTATTTTAAACGAAAGAAATCAAGTAGCAGCAGACAACAGTAGCAGCTTTGTTATATTTCGTTGGACGAAAACCCGTCCAATTAATGCTTCAAAATTGCGGAGGTCGTTTAAAAACGATCGGAATTTGTCAGCCAGGTGGTGCTGGCTCCAAAGCGAAGCCAAATGTTGGCCGTTGATCCTGTTTAGGGTTCAGGAGGCCCTGGTCTCTGGTGGCCAGGTTGCGTCCCCTGCGAGCTGTGCAAGATGTGGCCTTGTGCGATGTGGCTTCGTGCTCGCCCAGCGCAGGACTGTGAGGGCCTGTCTGAAGCAGCTGGACTCTGCTTTCCCTGACACCACCAGTACTTTTACTTCCTTCTGTTTTCATTTTGCAATTATGTTCAAATTGCAATTTAATCTTATGTAAACAGTGCACGACGGTATTTCAGGTATTGTTCGCAGTTTGTATGACATCACTACAGCAAGTACGCGAACTGAAACTGTGCAAAATGTGGCCAAGAATTAGTCCAAATGTGTGTCCGGCTGTCCAGGACACAAGGATTTTGAGTGTCCATCTAGACAAAACTTTTTAGTTGGCCACTAAGGAGCTACTCGCCACTGAAGATGGCCTATGAACGTACATATAATAGAGACTGACTATTTGGGATGGAGCCAATTCTCATGTTGGTGAGTGTCATGTTCTGACCAAGCTCCTCCATGCTGAGAAAGAGCTCTCTGCCTTGTGCTCTGCGTCTAAACTTTGCAACATAGATGTGTTTGTGTGTGTGTGAACCGACTGTACTCACCCTGGTTCCTTTCCTGGCCGCACACCACTCAGGTACACCTGCTCTTTCGGCATCTCTCCCTTGAGAAACGTCTTCGAGTGGCAAGCAGTCTTGCTCCATTTGCATGGCTGAAAAAACGGTCACATCCGCGTCTCTTCTTTAGACAGAAGTCGTAGCAAGCCGGTCGAGATAGCGCCGATTCAATGTTCTGACGCCGACAATAAAACCGGTACTGTAAATTCTCGCAAACAACAGTCGGCTGCATACGTATCGCAATTTGAGTGCGCGTGAACCTAGACACACATCCTTGAACGGCTGTTACTTTATTACGACAGCTGGCGAGGGCCTGGACTTGCCTGTCTTGAAAAGCTTGACTATGTTTACATAACTATATTACACTTAGTAGAATTTCATGTCCCATTTCCTATTCACCCACTTTGGCACATGTGCAAAACTAGAAACAAACACCATTTTTTTATGTTTTCGCTGCACTCTCAAACGGCTTTAGGGAACAACTTTGTTTTTTGAAAGTAGGGAGACAGTCATTTGATTTGATGATAAGCGCTTACAACGTTTAATGCAACAGGTACAAAGAATAAACAGCTTCCAGTAGTAAAACTGGGACATTTTATCAGACAGCTACAGTGTAAGCTCGGTTCAGCGCTGGAATGGTTGTGCTCTGCAAGTGGTCCATTTAAATGCTAGCATACCAGATGATTAGAGTGTGGTGTGTTTTACTGCAGCAGGCACATCCGCTCTGTGATTATGGTTGTGGTACAAAGTTATAGTTAGTTCCTCTGTTCAAAGTTATGGTTGTTCCTTCTGCGACAAGGTGAACGATGATAAATCATCGATTATCACTAGTTTTATCGGTTTGGGGCAATTAAACAATGTGATCACGTTATGCATCACGTATTTGATGTAATTGTTGTACCGGTGCTGCAGTAACCTTCTCTTCAGAACCGATAGACGCCGATCTGCTCAGTTTTCTGCTGGGGGAGAGAGATGGTCTGTTCACCGCCGCTCCTCCAGCGGCAGGACCAGGCGCTCGAACAGTAGAATTGAAGTCGGCCGCCTCTAACAACTGCAACAGACACGTCGGTTGCGGACAGACTTAGTTGCAGTTGCAAAAATTTCTCCAAAAATTAGTTTACGAAAAATACTTTTCATAGGGGGCTGAATTTGCAAAAAAAAAGATTTTGCGTTAAACAAAAAAACAAGAGTGAGTGTACCTGGACCATGTCCACATCGATAGCAAGCAGACCAGCCAATGGGTCAGTGAACAGCACCACCCAGTTGTGTCTCAGCTGCAGAGTCTTTCGGCTGTCCTCCTCTGGCTGGCCGGTTGTCCTTCGCGGAATGGACCGCTGGTTGAAACGATACGATTTTTATGCTGTGCGTTTCGGATGGAAAAATGAAATCTAAGCAGGAGAAAGAAGCGAGCCAGTGCAGATATCAAAGAACCGACCGACTGTCCAAGTATACTCTATAAAAAGGGGAGAAGTAAATCTGTACACTTGCATACAAGCAGGGCAGGTGCAGTCGAGGCACTCTCCATACCCTGGACGGCCGACCGACCAGCACACAAAAGGGAGAACACAACAGGTGGACGTGCGCACGCAATCGAAATACACGAGCGAAGTGAGGTAACGGCGCTGGCGCTCGACCGGCCCGATAACAGCGCCCTCTTTAGGCTAGAATCCTACATTGGTTTCTGTGCAGCATACATACAAGCCACACATGAGACCAGACAAGATAGCAAGACATATGCCAGAACCTGTATCTCAGCCAGCTTGAAACCTTGGACACATTGAGTGAGCTAACTGCAGCCTCCAGCATTTCCTCCAAATTTACATGCGGCAGTCTGCAATGTGGCGACCAACTCTAACAGGGATGGGCTAGATGAAGCAGAAGACAATCGAAACAGTAAGTAGGGATGGGCACGAAAATAAAATTTCGTACTACAAAAATTAAATCGAGGATTTTTAAATTTCGTATCGAATACGAATACGAAATTGGAGAAATATTGAAACGAAAATTAAACGAATACGAAAATTAAGGGGCGGTCGACTGCGGAGAGATTTCAAAGGTGAAAAATGAAGTGGTGTGGATCGATGAAGCGGCCGCCAGTTTGAATGCGGCTGGTTAACATGCATTTTGCGAGAAAGTCAGCTTAGGATGTTCAAGCAACTATTTTTCGTGGTTCCGGCTGGTATACAAATATGTTAAAATAGGTGTCAAACGAACACCAACGGTACATGTTCGAACATCTGGGACCCCTTAGAACCTGAGCTGTACCACCTCAAAGTTGGGTCACCAGCCACTTTTTGACCAATTTTTTGTGTCTGACAGTCTCAACTCAAACGATCACCATTCTCTCATTTCTCTAGATACAGGATTGGTCTGCACATGGTTCGATAGCTCTAAGGGTGGCCTTTCTAGCGCTCTACCCCAGGCTTCTGGAATGTACCCAGTTAGCGAGATATTCTCGAAAAACTGAAAAATTTCCGGAAAACACCGCCTCATTTTTCTCCGAAAAATCGTTATAACTTCTGCCAGATATGCGTCGTCCGTTCAATATTTTAGATTATGATACAACACTAAAGGCCAAACAAAATTAACATATTTCGGATCCAAATTGTGGCTGGTGGGGGGGGGGCGGGTGTTTTGCGATTTGAAGACTGTCGAAAAAAATGTTTTGCTCAGAATCAAAAAGAAATCAGTCAAGCTGATGTCGGTTGACCTGCTGATTCCGAATATGCACTCGGATCGGCTGGATTCCTTCTGGTTCCGGAGATATACGCGTCCAAACATGAACTACACTGCTTCTACTGACTGTGATTACACGACAGTGGAAGCAGCTAGCTCACCAAGCAGTAACTTAGCAGATGCAGTTTCGCGAGCTGATTCCACAAATGAGGTCGCTTTTGCTCTACGACTGCTGGTTAGCGAGTTATGACGTTTCAAATATTTGTGGCCAATTTGAGCTCACATGATACAATGGTACAGGTAACGGCCAACAGACTGTCATTCTTTACTATTACCATACGCTGACGTGCTACTATCTAGATGCAGTTTTGCGAGCCGCCTGCTCCTCCTCCTCCTGGTCCTCCGGATCCGTCTCCTCCTCCTGCTCCTCCTTCCACTTCCCACAGTGTTCGTAGTCCATCACGGCAATACTGGCAGTATTGCAAATCCATAAGCCAGTAATGCCGAGGATGTACTGGGCACTGTTTCATCACTCGGCCGTCTGTAAGATTGCAAAAAGTAATAAAAATTATTCAGTGAACCGAACTTGAACGTACTGGGGTTGCCACTCTGGCACAAGTCAGACACACCACCAGTGTTCTCTCTCTATAGCAGTTGCACTCCATAGTAGCGCTCAGTCAAATCGGCCTTGTTTGTAGTAGTACTAATAAGCTATAGGTTAAATACGCAAAAGATAAGCAGTATCAGCGGATCTGATGTGCAGAAGTAGAGAAAAGTCTCGGAAAATCTTGTTAAACACCGCCTGCAAAGAAACGTGCACGATTTTTCATTTCAATTTTTGAGCATGCCCTTGCGGGATTTCCATCACTGGAGCAGTGGTTTTGCTCAAACTTTTAGTGTACTCCAATTAAATAACCTTTCAAACCAATATTTATAAAAACCTGGTAAACATAGAGATTTAGCAAATAGCTAGTTTACTCCAACTCCACTTTCCGAAGCATACTTGTTGGTTCCATGCTGGAACGAAATTCCCTCAGCCGGTCGGCACGTCGGCAGTGGGGGCACTCCCTGAAGTCCATTACGTGCACCCTATTTAGGTGCACCGGGCACTGTTGGTGAATGTGCCCCTCTGAAAATAACAAGTTCGCATTAAATTATTTATGACACAATAATGTATATGTACATACCTATCGAAATAATCCGCCAACATCGTCTACAATAGACGACGCCCCTTGGACTATTGCAGATGCAGCCGTTGTCGGCCATTGGTACCAACTTTCATGGTAGCGTAATCGGCCGACTTGTCCAGCACCGCCTGGGCGGCAATGGCAATGTGACGCTCTTGGTAGTTTAGAATTTAGAATGAGACCAACGAGAGCATCGGCCCGATTGCCTAGGCTTGGAGGCTTTTGAATTGTTCGAGTGCGTTGTTTAATTAGTAATCAAACACTAGAATAGTTATAAGTTTATTCAAACTCACCAACCCGTCGTCGCAACCGCACGAGATGCAGTTGGGAGACCAGACTATATGAAACTCAAATTACACGCCAATCGAAAGGACCAGAAGGCCATTGTACATTGGCCTAATAATGGCTCGTGAGAAGACAGAATAATAGGGCCCAGACGATTAAACCAATTTAGTAAACTGCCACTTAGGAAACGTAGACAAACTAAAGTGAACTAATTAAGCCAATACAATTAGATTCAACTGAAATAACTTATCATAATAATATAAGAAAGGAACTGCCTCCCAACGAAAAAGAAGTGGCCTCCCGACACTAAAACTGTAAGTTAATGGGTTAGGAATGAAACAAAATAAGGACGCTATGTAACAGAAAACACGACTGGTATGTATACATATGCAGAACAAATACGGAAATCATAAAGTGCAAAACACCATAGGCCAGTCTCTATACAAAATTCGTTAACAAGTTACTGTAGGTGTATCGATCAGAGCTATAGTCCATGCGTTAGGTGCAGTGATCGTCCTCCACTTCGTAAATTATCGAGATTTTGTCCTTTAGGGCTCAGTGCACAATCGATATTGAAAGTTCCTCTCGATAGTGTAGTGGCTGATTCTTAGCTTTTGGTAAGAAGTATCGATTAACAAGGTGGCGAATAAGTAGTACATATCATAGGATTAGCACAAAAAATTCTAGAAATATCAACATGGGCAAGACTTAAAGTAGTAAACAAGCAATCGGTTTCATAAGTTATTATGAAAGGAGAATACATTATGAAAGATCTATGCAGGTACCATTTTACCTGTAACGAGAAAGCAGTGTACAAGCCGGTTAATTCAATCACCGTAACGGCAGCTCTTTGCGGAGCACTGACAACGTTTTTGGCACATCACGACAGCGTAATAATGGTAATTCCGATGGCCAGGTGCCGGTATGGGGCCGACCTGAAAATGGGCCCAATTGTAAAGTAAAATGAGTGTACCGGCGGGGGTAACCTTTGGCTCTTTCGAACCACTCCATTTTTTTCTTTTGTGCAGCTAAGGACGCAAGATGAAGGAGCCATTTGCTGTGGTGGTCGGTATGGCAGAAGCGGAGGACAGCCACCCCACTGGCACGGTTGACATTCCGACGGCAGACTTCAGCAAGATGCAGGACACTGCTGCCTATCTAGGCATCAAGCCAAGCAGTGGTTTCTAACCATATAATGTAAGTTCTTTAGATGCATACTAGTGGCTTGAGGATGATTTTAATGCAATTGCAGTACAGTATCACCTATACAGTACAGTATCACAATGCGTAATCCTGGAAACATATTGAATTAAAATTAAAAACGGGCCAATTATGCGAATTTCAATTACAATTAAATTAATTTTTTACATCACTATTTCTTATGCTGTTTTCTGTGTTTGTCTTCTTCTCAGGCTTGACCCAGAGTGTCAAGTATGTACATACTTGAGTTGTGAACCTAAACTTACAATTGACGTCCATTGGACCGTATTTTAACGTGTGTGCTAACTATTTGAAACGTTGTTTTTGCGGAGAGAAAAATGGAGACGTGACGAGGGGAGAGAGAGCCTGTTCTATTGTGCTGCAGGCAAAATTCTACTGATCGAGCCAGTTCTGACGGTAGTTCCTAGGTCGTCGCTAGAAAACGTACACAACGCTAATTCTGTTTAGAATCGATTTCCCGGCGAAATTAGCTGGGATTTTCCGCCACACAGTATCTATGACCAATCGGAAAGCAAGAAACTGAGAAGATGCCCTTTCTTGAGTTTGTTCGAGTGAAGAAAGACATTTTGTTTGGAAAGTTCGATGAGAGCAAGCGCATCACTAAGGAAACGGAACGTCTGGCTTGGAAAGAGATAGCAGAGAAGCTACAGGCGCTGAATATCAATCTAGTTCCGGACGAGCACAACGGTCCCGTTTACGCCTACTTGCGGGATGTCACCTGGAGGAATCTGAAGAACACAGTGAAAGCTAAACGTGACAAAAAGAAACAGTCAGGGGAAGCGGGTGGTCCGGAGAAATTGTACACGACGTTAGAACTGGCGGTTTTGGAGATCGGTGCGTTTAAAAATAATATGCTTTTAAATTTATAAAACCTACAGTACAAACCACGAACTGAATCCCATTTTCACTACCCTATGGACTCTCACGTACTGTAATTAGAGATCCCCTGTTACATGTATGTTATTTTCTATAATTTGCTACCTAATACCTTTCACCATCAGGACGTCATTCTGCACCAGTTTTCTCAGCATCGACGCTGTCCACTTATTCTTCAGGCATGGCTCTTTAGCATTCTTTCGTGTGGTGAGCGGTTCGGTTGGCTCCTTCTCCTTCTTCTGCTTTTTTTGTCCTAGAACTACGTTCAAAAATACTTGAATTGACTTGTGCGCAGCGTTCTTAAGGAAGACTTTTGAGGCGTTCCAGTGTTAACCAATTATACCTTCCGATCCGATCCGATCCGATATATTGGGGGGGGGCTGTACGGCCCTATGGTCAGACCA
Source organism: Sabatieria punctata (assembly GCA_030248155.1). NCBI lineage: Eukaryota > Metazoa > Nematoda > Chromadorea > Araeolaimida > Comesomatidae > Sabatieria > Sabatieria punctata. The sequence continues at coordinate 30,228 of JASANB010004437.1, read as the reverse complement.
ACATGTCCATTTCATTCCCCCATATCATCTCTCTTCATTTCGGATACTACCACCAAACACAAGGCTCAACCAGCCTTGGGGGATATCTAGCGATTAAGAGTAGCACTTTCAACAAGTTTTTTGTTTAAAAGATAATATTCCTCGCCCGTACGCGGAAGAAGGTAGGCCAGCCGGCCGACCAGAGACAGCGACTGGAAATAACACTGTTAGTGTAGAGCTTTGTAGTAACACTGTTAGTGTAGATGGCTTTGCTCACCAGTGATAGACTCACTGTACAATCTCTTCAATACATATACGTGCATGTGGGAATGCCTGCATTTTACTTCTTTGTATAATTTGTTATTTGTATGTACGTACTGTAGTTTCTCTTTTTATGCTGGTACCTTTGAGTGAATTAAGGTCTAAACTGCCAGTAAACACTTGACTTGACTTGCAACATAAATCAACAAACGGACGGCTAGTTAATAATTACAAGGCATAATTAGGTTCGTTGCTAAGTACAGTGTTTTACTGTTGCAGGAAAGAATTTCATTATTTAAAGTATTGCGCTTTTGACTTGTAACAAACAAACCATTAATTATTATTTTGTCAGAAGCATGAGTCACTTGTGACCACATGCAAATTTGTGAGCAAGGGTCCTCACAGAGCTGCTGAAAAATAGTAACCCGTTCGCACTATTCAGTCATAAAAATTCTGTCTATTGACCCCATCCAGATTGAGAAACTGTCTCCAGAGTCTCTAGTGATAGCTGGCACAACGTGCGTAGCTAGGGCCCATCGCCCAGTCCAATGACTGCCCACTGCTAATTGCCCCTTTAAGTCAGCCCCCATTGAGTTTTAGTAGGCCAGGCAACCATAGATTGCGCCCAGATTAATCGATGCGGTGCCGGGTTCTAGCATTAGAGCGCGTCTGTGTTACTGTCATTTTAGATCTGACTGACTTTGTGTAAGAAGGAAGTGTTTGATACGCTAATCAAGTTTTTGAAACTTGTAGTCTGTAGTATGGTTGGATGATATTGGATTTTTGGGATGCATATGATATTGCATATGAATATATGCATACAATCTCTAGTGCATATTGATATTGCATATATCATATGCATGCAAAAATGAGATATGTACATATTTTTTGCATATTTGCATATTTATCAAGGCGGCATAAAATCGATAATTGGACCTTTTCCAAGCATTTTCGAGTTTGGTTATAATGTCTACGCAATCTTTAGCATTTGTTAGGCATACCTATTTTTACAGAAAGAGACCTTATCTGGAAAAAACAAGAGGGGAAACACAGTTTGGCATGAATGACCAGCTCATTTCGCAATTTTAAATAAAGAAATGGTTGACATTACAGATTTTTGGCTAAATTACTGTTTGCATCTACAAATTTGTTCTCTCTAATGTGGTATACCTAGCCGTTTGTAGTTCTGTAGTTTTACAAACTAAAAAAATTTTTAATTTGAAAAGTTTCAGTTGGGATTTCCATTCTTTGCGAGTTGAGTTACAGTCTCAAGCCATTCATCTCCATTCTTTAAGTGAAGACAAGCTTTGATCTCTGTAAAGTACAGATTTACAGCATAAACTGCCTCAAAGGGATTTTTATTTTTAGTTTGATGAAAAATTAGCAAAAACGTGGCGACTATCGTAAACACAGAAGTCCAGTCTGTTTGGCTGTCTTGGGATGTTATTTCTGCCAGCTTAGTTAAAACAATTCTGCTAAAACATAAAAACTCCAGATGTTCATGAAGCAATGAGGTGCTTGCAGAAATTCACAAATTCGCTAAACAAACTTTTTCATTTTTGCTCAGCTGAATAGCAGAAATCGGCCAAACTAGCCCTCTTTGAAATTTGTACTTTTTGGACGAGTACTTTATGGATTTCTGCGCGCCAAATTCATAAAACAACTATTTGAATCGTTTAGCGTTCTTCAGAACATAAGTATACAGCAAGAAAAGTCAGCGACACCTTTGACAAAAATATGCAAACTAAAAATATGCAAAATTTTGATATCAGGGTCAATTTGCATATGACTATTGCATATTGGAATCTTGCATGCATATGATATTGCATATGCATATATGCATGCCAAAACCATGCATATATGCATTGTTTGATATTGCATATTGCATATATGCGTCCAACCGTAGGTAGTCAAATACGGCTGGTGATGGCTTTGCTCACATGGATTAGGACATAAGATAGTGCTGAAGCAGAGTGCACATGACCGATTTTAATTAATTTTATAAAAACACTTGTGGCAGGAAGATTTTCATCGGTTGGGCTCTGCGCTGAAAGGAAAGCTAGAAATATATTTTATGAACGATGACGACGAGGGCATTACATTCACGATGCGTCCGGGCGCCTCTTGATGGCTGCTGCCTAAGGAATTGACGGCCTGGGTGGAAAAGGGCAGAGTTTTAACAAGCAGCAGTGTGAGTGAATCGACAAAAACACGGTCTGATCGAAGCTCGTCTTACAGCCACCACTTTTGACATCAACTTGGCACAGTTTGAGTTTCTCTGAACGCATCTGCAAAACAGTGTGCCATACAACATTCTCCCTTCAACCAACAACTTGGAGCTCCATATTTCGACAATGTTTTGCTAGAGATACTATTTTTAGAGTGTGCGACATTAAACGATTCAGACAGACCTGCTGCCTCTGTGCAATGAGGCTTGTTGTTCTACATAACTGCACTTTTGTTAGTTACATAAAATTGTATGCACATGCAGTCAGGTCGGTCAACCAACCAACTAAATACATAATTTGCGCAGTTGATGAAGTTTGTTACTTGACGATTAATGATGAGTGAAAAATAATTTACGGGTAAATCGACATCCTTGTGAATGTGTTTTTCAAGTTTAACAATCTCAACATGCATAATCGATACTATTTAGTATAAATTCTCATTTCATTACCAAAGTTGAGACTTGGTGCTAGAAAATATTCTTTTCGCCGCAGAACCAACTTAATGTTTGAAACCCCTGACCAGATTAGAAATCTATTTTTTGTTTTTATAAACAGTTTTTAAACAAGAAGCGCATGTATTCCATGTCCTATGGAACATTTGTTTACATAAGTAGTTTACACATTGGTGGTTTATTTTGCCGATTGACAAAAACTTGCACTGAAGGGCTTGTAAAAGCGACTGACGTCGTGGTTCGTATCTTCACTACTGTATGTGATCAACTTTTGCAAACAAATTGTCACATTAATATCAGCCAGATCAGTGAGATGATGCTGCTTGCCCCCTCTAGCCTGACTTCAAATATGTTTCTGCCGAGCATTCGTTGGTTGTGAGACTGATAGACTCATTTGGCGCTGGCTTTGAAACAATTTGACTTTTTCGAAAAACCTTACACAAAAATTAATTCCACTTTTTCCAATTTTGGAATATTTCAAATTTGATTCTTTACCAGAAACACAAAAAATGACAACAACTTCTAGAATTGGTGAATTGGTTTTGGCGATTGGAAAACATAGAAATAAAGAAATCGTCTATATTGAAGTCGACTGCCCTTACAAACTCCCAAATTTCACAACAGCAAACAAATCTTTGACATTCTTTTTGTATATACAAAATGTCAAAAAAGTTGTGTGGGTAAACTTGAGAGCTGAATATAATTGGGCGCACCCTATTAAACATTCGGCACTGTTTTTCGCTTGAATAGTTATAAAACAGCTGAAGCATCGTTGGTGTTCACTGGCCGGTTACGAAACACTATAGGCCGTTGCAAATCCAGCTCGTAGCTAGCTACTAGATTCATGTCTAAAAGAGCGCGACAAGAACCTTTAAAGGTTAATAACTGTTTTGCTAACTATTTCTAGTCGACTATGTCAAAACTATAGGATTGTTTTAGCCCGATTTGCAAAATAAGTGTAAAAGGATCGGGCTGGAAAGATCACTGGAACAATCTTCACGAAGAAGGAGCGCCGAAACAGAAAATTCGTTGCCCCTTTTGCGGTAGAACGTTTAAAACGAAAACCACCCTGAAAAGCCACATCGAAAACGATCACAACTCATCTTCCAGTAGTAGTTCCGGAGACTATGCAATTGTGGAAGGATGCTTTTTAAACTGCCTGATAAATAGGTAGGTACATCGAAAGATTCTTTGCAGTGCAAGTGCACATACTTTTGTTTGGGGCGACAAATAAGAAACTTATACTGTATTCAGACAGCCAGGAGACCAACTCAGAGGAGCTGCTTTGCAGTGTGTTACAGATGTCGTTCAAACGGCTTAGTGATGATAAAAGTGATAGTGCGTTGGCTGAGTTCAAATTTGTTCAAGAGCCGTGGAAACCAGATCAGTTTCATGTTCAGTAGCGCATGTGCTGTTGTCAGCACTCCCAGATCTGGCCGTCGAATTCACAAGACTGTGTGTGACAGGAAACGTCCTTGTGTGAAACGCAGGAAATAGTAATCTGTAAGCGTGCCTTGTGCGTACCTACGTATTTGTTGGTGTTTGGTGTGTGTGTATGCTTTGCTAGTTCTGGTCACACTGCATTGTTAGTGTTGTGCAATTTTTGTGTGTCGGCTAGGTTGTTCTCCATTTTTAATACAGTCACTGATATAGCCGTTGCGCTGGTATACAATACATACAGATCGTCTGCAGCGCTCGAAAATATAGCTGAAATGAAACACATTGTGAGGAAAATTATGCCATATGAAGGCGGCTGCATTGCATGGATATACGTACTTCCCTGACACCTTTGTCTTTTGTGTTAATACGACTTATTTGTTTCTTACCTCCTATCTGTCTATAGTATCTGCTCCTAAACATGCGTCTAGAGAATACAGGATTGTTGGTATGAACTCTGTCAAAACTAAGTCAATCTGCTGCACCACTTATATATAGTGACTGGATATAAAATATTTGCATACAGCTTCCGTTTTTCACCTGGTGCTGTTGAGATAGACTTCTTTGGTTGGTTTGTTTGGTCGGTTGTACGCGGGCAGTACACAAGTTACATAGTCTAACAAGGTTGTCCATTCGTTGTGTCATTTGACGCGCCATTTAAGTTTCTGAATAATGCACTAGCTTTAGCCAGCTGCATGGCATTTTCTAGAGTTTCCGGACAAGGGTCTTCGACTTTTTGTTTCAAATCAGGCGAAGGCCTCCAAGGAAGATGTGCCGTGCCAAGGTATTGCGTACATTCTCTGGAAAATCGGCATAGGCCTCTTGCTAAAGTTTGCTAACTGCGGCTGCGTACTGTTCTACACTTTCTTTTGTCTGCTGCACTCGGTTCATCAGTTTAAACTAAGCGGACTGCGGTGGCGTAAAGTGCTGGGTTAGCCGTTGCACCAGCCGACCAAACTATGCTGCTCAAATTTCGCTGCTAACCGCTCAGCTATGCCAGTTGCTCGACCGCCATGCTACAGCCCGGAGGAGAACAAAGCAATAACGGTTCGTGTGCATTATCTGTAATTCAGACGAGTTCCCACGGAAGTACAATTTTACAATTTGGCTACGCAAATCATTCGCGTGCACAAAACCAACCTACAACCATACCAACTGGACCGACTGCTTCTACTTGGCCTTTCACTGACATCTGACCCACTACTGGCGGCGCTCAAAGATTTCTTGATTTGATCTCTGAAATCCGCCAACCGTACCGTTTGTGTGAAGTTCACTAAGTCAGTTGTGCATTAATCAAAACCACTTTATGTTTACATAAGGATGTTACACACTACGTCACTATTCTAGGGAACCGTGTAATTTTTGCTCAGAAGGTCGGCATTCACTTCAGGAACGTTTTACCATATTCCATAAGCACAGATCCGAATCTGATTAGAGTTTGTTGCTGGTTACAATGCAGCCTAAATTTAAACAGAGCAAAGCGAACAAAACCAAGTCGCAACTGCGAGTGTCACAAAAGAAGAAAAGAGAATTTGAACTAAGATGTGTCATGTTATTGCAGAGCTCCTCTTCGAACTCCTCAGAACAGCCTATCATATGCATGCAAAATTCCATGAGTAGATTAAGAATTTTTTGTCCAAGATTCCAAATTTAATTTTTTTCCACAAACTTTGGCCGGCCCTAGCTCATCTGGAACCCCCTTATCCGTTTTTTTATTTCACAACTTTGTAGCGCTACCAATTTTCTACATTTTGGTGTAAACCAGTTATCGCTACTGAGGTTTGTGAGAAACTGACTTCAGAATGCCAAAAAATCGTGCAAAATTTCCTAGTTTTGCGGAATACCGGATCTCTAGCCCAGTTATCATAGCTGTTTCCTCAGGAATTGAGCATTGATTTCAGCAAATTTATATTTAATTCGGAGAACACAACATCGTGCTTTTCCACCACAAAAGGTTGGTAGAGGAGTAAAGAAAAGCATAGAGACAATTGGAACAGTAATCGAATAATAGGAAAGATCGAAAAATAAGTCTAAATTATTTATATTTTTCAACCACCGCTCAGCCTTCGCGGGCGCTGCTGAATCTTATATAGTGACATAGGTCAGCCGAAAATAATACAGCTGGCCCACTTGATCGAGGGATGCAAGAAATGTCTGATGCAATTAGCAGCAGCAGAAATGGCCGAAGAGGTCGATGTCCATCAGCATGACAGTAAACACTTTTCAGCTCAATCAACTCATAGAAGTTACTTGTTGACCCAGCTTTATCAGTGTTCAGTTGATTGATGACAACGTCACATCGGCTTTGGAGGTGCATCTGCTTTCCAAACAGCACAGAGCAGAATAATGATAAACCAAGTATTATGAAAATTTAAAACGGATAGCAGATGGCGGGAATCGATTTACTCCTATTCTAGTCTGCACTTTGGAATGGCTTCAGGGAGACAGCAGTTTGTGATCGTTCTCCGTTGGGGTGATCACTGGAATTTTAAATTTTGAACACAGAATTTTGAATGTGGTTTCAAACGACTGCTGACGATCTCCTGTTTATTGTTTTACACATCAACATATAATTACTGCATGCCATATTCAGGTTCACCTTAGATACGTGTTTTTTGGTCTCGAACAAATCCTGTAAAACGTGCGCACCCAAATTGTAAATCTTTAATAAATATATGCCCAAATGCGGTATCAAACAAGTACTTTTGACTGGTACATTATTGTTTTATGCACCAGCACATCCACAACCAATTACGGCATGCTATCTCAGATTACGCGCTCGTTATATCGCGATATTTCATCGATTATCGGCCGATTTCCCCCGGAATCCCCACCCCCACTAAAACAATCGTAGCATTCGAGTCCGCCGACAGATATGTCTGCCCACGGGCATATGAGTAGATATGACGATTAGCTATCGATTAAGCATAAACATAATAATATTCGTCCAAGCCCAAGGACGGTCGCCCTTCATAAACGAAATTCATCACTATGAAAAAAATAGAAAAGAAGTTTTCTCAGTCATCTTGTTAAAGATAGCTACCAATTTCACTTTGTGAGTAGGCCTACCTTAGATGCGTATTTCGGCGCATTTACTTTTAGAGATCCTTGAACAACAAATTAATAAAAATAAAAAGAATGAAAATGCGCGATTTCGACATCCCTTACTAAAACAATCGTAGCGTGCCAGTCCTCCGACAGATATGTCTGCCCACGGACATATGAGTAGATATGACGATTAGCTATCGATTAAGCATAAACATAACAATATTCGTACAAGCCCAAGGACGGTGGCCCTTTTGGAACAAAAAAATGGCACACACTCAAAACACTAATCGGCGCAAGTAGTGATCTCCCTATTTATGGGGACCGCGTTTCATTAATTTACGATCTGACAAGCACGGATACTGTATTCACTGTCATTCAGACTCGTACAATCCTGCAGAGAATTTTGATGAGCAGGAAAACCTCCAATTTCTTGTTTCATGATAGTTGTTCTATTGTTCATTATCTCCCTCAACACAACAGATGTGTTTTGGTGGCTGGCCTGGGCTGCTTAAATAAATTTAAGACAGGTTTAAATTTAAGACGCCGGGGCTGCTGCACATTTGGCACATAGATAAGTTGAAAGATAAGACACAACGTTCTAGAGACTGCACTGCGCTGTGTTTTGTGTAACCGTGCCGTCCCACAGTACATGTTGAAACCAAACCGAAACAAAAGTGCTACTGGCGAGTAACCATGCCATTGTCTCTCTACTGGTTCGTTATCATCGTTATCCTGTTTACTTGTTCTTCGAAGTGATGTATGGCTTCCGCCATAAGCGCAAGGCTTCCCAACAAACTTTGGGTGGCTGATTTTTTGGAAGCCGAACAGCGGCTCCATTGAAGAAAGTTTGTTGAATTTCATAAATTATGGAAGAATGTACTATGATTACCACATAGAAGTGCCGCCGGGCACAGTTGTACTGCTGCGTGTTCCATGCGGTCGCACATTCACAGTGCACCGGTCAGACGGAGGCGAGACCACCCCCACATGGTTCCACGTTCACCTGAGGAAGTGGTTCAACCATCTACCCACCGTCGGCCAGCCGGATGAGATCAACATTGATCCACCAATCGGCGGAGTTGTCGTGGTGACGCACTACCTGGGTCGCTGGTATCGATACATAAAAAATTATTTTAGGGTTGGTTTTCAATTTTCACTTTTAACTCAGTTACAGCGATGCACTGTACCTCTGGATCTGCATAAATTTGTTCGCGTTTCGAGTTAGGTTAATCAGCCGCATTTGTGTTTCAGCCGCATTTCATTTTCATTTGCATTCCCTACGAGTTCAGCAGCATTCAACCTGTTATGTACAGGCAGTCAGTTTTTGCGAACATTTCCACTTCATCCTGCATACATACTGCAGATGAAGCCTTAGACTGCGCCAACTGTTCACTGAGCACAGGTGGATTTTTGAAGTGTACGACGTGTCAGATGTCAAGGCCGGCGTTGAAGGTGGTGAAAAAGTCATTCACGAGAAACTGCTGAATTTGTGAGGAAAACTAAAGCTGTACAAAACACTATGTTAGACCGACTCAGACCTTTTTCAACGAGTCTCTTGACATCATAATCAGGGGCGTTCGTAGTGGCGATGCTGCTAGAAAACTTTGAGTGAAGCTGAAGATGTGTTTTTGTTTTTGTGTTGAACTGAAATTCTATATGTTAAAGATCACTTCATGATACGAGGATCACACTTTTATTTATTAACCAAGTACGAAACGACTGTATTATCACATCAGACGATATGCCCAGCTCTCCTTTGCCGACAGAATATATCAATTCATCCAGACTATGACCGCTTGAGGCCATAGACGAATCAAAGTCTTTCGCAGGCAAACAATTTGAAATCATCTGTCTTCCTCAGTGAAATGGTATCATCAGACATCTAGGAAAAACACAAATTGAATGTAAATCAAACAATGCGGTCCAATAAAAGTATATATTTTTTCGTAAATTGACGCAAGGAAATACTGGACGCTCGAAATCAATACTCATACGACAACAGATGACACAAAGTCAACCTTTGTGTTGTGCTGCTTTTCACCATCCGGACAGCTCGTTGGCTTTTCGGATGGACGAAATGCACTTATCCCAGCGATATCTGGGTTATGGTGTTTGAGATGTACTATACAAGTACCACGTTGATTACCCACCTTACTTTACACAACAGGTCAACCTTGTGTATGAGAACCTGTTTGGAAGGATCCAAAACCGGCAGAATGTAGGATTACACCCCCATGCGTTCAGGAAGAAATTAGTACGGCAGCAGCACCTCCAATGCCATACATAAGTCGGCTCACATTGCTGCAATTGGATCCCCGGATCCCCGAAGCATCAGCAGAATTATGGTATGACATGGTGGTAGACAGAGAGAGAGAGAACCTTGGCCTCAAAGTGGCAGCCCCATTTGCAAGAAAATACACTAAACCAAGGAACCCCAATACCAGAAGAAAAAATTTGAGAAGGTGACCAAGAAATCGAGGAATTTCTACCTCAAGAATACCGTTGTCAAGTAAATTAAAATTAAAATTAAATTAAATTCGAAAATAATTTACTTCCGAAGAGTAAATTAAGTGGCAAGTAAATTAAAATAAAATTAAATCTCTGACGAAAATGGCGAAGCAAGTAAAAAGTAAATTAAATTAGATCGAAAAGCCTGAAAAAATTACTTTTAATTTACTTCTAATTTACTTTTAATTTGCTTCATTGACTATTCGATCTGTGGTAGTCTTGGCTCTCGCATGTAACTTTTGTGTGATCCTGTGCCTTTTCTGTCTGTCTATTTAACCACAGAATGTACATATGCTCTCACTGTTGCGAATAGAAACCCAGCTGCAATGCAGCAGATCATTCAACACAATTTTCTCTGAAATCTTAATTGTTTATCCTATACTACGTTTAGAATGTGAAGCTACAGTTTTGCAGCCATCACATACATCACAGGTCATCTGCCGAAGGGGGGTTGGGGGTTTGGCGCCGGCCGTGGGATGTAAGCCCAAATTTTGGGAGGGGTTGGGCACTAAAAACGCTCACAAATCGAAAAAAAATCGTAATTTTTCGGCTAAAAATCGTCAAAAATCGCTAATTTGGGCTGAAATACAGCTAAAGAGTGCTGTTTTGCAGGCTATTTTTGCTATTTTTGTGTCTGAAATTGTAAAAAATCGCAAAAATTTGCTCAACAAATTATTTGCCAGAAAAATTGGAGGGGGTCGGGAAAATCGTCTCGGGGGTCCCCATCCGGGGGGTCTGGCCTAAGTTGGGTGGGTGCAGAACCCCAGACCCCCTGATACATGTATGCACAGATGCATGAAAACCCCTTTGTTTCATCAAATCCCGGTCTGTCCATAAGTTACAGTGTTAGCCAAAGCTTTACATCTGTTCCGTTGCTCCTAGAAAAATAATTATAATGCATTTGTGAACAACTGATTTTACCAAAAACATGAAGCTTAACAAAAGGGTGGAGTTAGATTCATAGTGCCATCAGTTTACTAGAAATCCATACTCAGATATTTGGTGATTTTGTGGTATTTTCGGCAATTTTTTGCATAGAAAAGTAAATTAGAATTTAATTAGAAGTTGAAAGTAAATTAAAATCAAATTAAATTGTTGGTAAATCGGTCAAAGTAAATTAAAAAGTAAGTAAATTATTTTGTGGAGGTGCAAGTAAATTAAAAAGTAAGTAAATTACTAAACTAATTTACTTGACAACGGTACTCAAGAACAAGAAACCCCACCAGGGAAATTGAAGAATCACGAATTCCAGAAGTATCTCCACCAAGCTCGGAAGTAGATAGAAAGGGTGCAGTAGTTAAAGAGGAGAAGGCCTCCCAAACTGCCGAGAACCGGGTCGAACTATTGACCTACATCACAGTAAAGGTTTTTTGGCTTATTTTTCGTTAAGATGGAACTGTGCCAAACTGAAATTGCCTTGGTGGAGACCGCCTATATTCTGCTGTGGAACGGCAATAACTGTTTCAATGTCCGAGTTCAGATAAAACGCCTATAGGAGTATTAAGTAAATTCAAAGAGGTCCTCTCTGGCGTACGATGGAGCGCGGCGGTTCTGGACCGGAACGTTCCTGAAGGTATCGCAGAATTTCTTCTTCATTGCCAGATCATTGAAGACAACCTTCCAGAACACGGCGGGCGTTTCTCGCAGTGTCCTTGAAACACCTTGATGATCGACTGGGGCGACACATGAGTTGTCCAGCAGGTTTTACTACCTCATCAAAATCCGTTGTGGGGTTCTGCTCACTCGTGGCTCATCACTGTCCGCAGGTTCCTGCAAGCCCACTACCACTGGGTTCAGCACCTTGGTCTATCGGCGCTTTTGTTCCTCCATGGCCTCCACAACTGTCTCCACAGTTACGGACTGGGGCTGAGGGGCGGCACGACCAAGGGTACAAATGGTGCAGGTAGCAGAGGGGAGCGGAGATTCAAGCTGGGGGGTGGGGCATGCTTGGGTGGGAGATTCCAGCCGAGAAAGACGTTGTTTCAACTCCGCGTTTTCAGCTCTAATGGCGGCGTTCTCTGTTGTAAGGGCAGCCAGTTTATCTATGTACGAGCATCGGCGTCAGCCTCGGTTAACCCAACACAATGGGTATGTAAATTTTTTTTAAATAGTAATCAGTTCCTTTCTATTGTTATTCGACTTGGTTTTAACTGTGATCTCTAACATGTTCTGTTTTATGATGGCACCTGTTTTTCGCTGCATAGTGAAGTAAGGTTTTAACATGCCAGTAAACTTTGACTTTTTCCAAGCATGACGGTGCTGGAGCTGCTGTACCGTACAAATAACGAACAGAGTCACAAAGTTCACTAAGTCAGCTGTTTAGTGAGCCAGGCTGACCACTACCTAACCTTAGCGAGCTGTTATTGTAATTTGATCTAATTGGCAGGGCAAGTGAAGTGACCGGTGGCCAGCCAGCAGCTGTCTAATCTCACGGAACTTTAGCGAGCTAGCCATACATGGGCCGAAAAAATCCGGAGGGGGTTTTAAGACCTCGGGGGTTCCAACAAAGTCCGAAAAACGCCTATTTTGCCTTAAATAAGCGAAAATTTTCTCCCTCTCTCCCTAGGGGGTATGGGTTGGCGAAGGGGGGGGGGGGTTTAACCCCCTTACACCCATGTATCCCTTACTGGCAGAAGCTACTCCATTTGGAGTAGTACCCCACATAGAATCACACTTTTCAGAGCGTGATTGTGCACATTACACATGACGACACTTTCTCAGTTACAAAGATAACTAACAGTTAATCTGCCTACCAAATTACATAAGAAAACATGCAGTCAATTTACCATTAGACTAGCTGGTTGAAGCAAACAAGTGTCAACCTGCCGACATTCGCGAACATTTGGTGGGTGATTTTGATTTACACGAGGCTTTACTAAACTCATTCAAACAAAACTTGGTATATTTATGCACGATTTAACAGTTTCTTTGGGTCTCTCCCTTTAGCGAAACCAGCTAAGTGCTGATGACAGCTCCTCCAATCCAAGGCCATCCTTCTCACTTCCAGTGATGTTCTGGGGCCATACTGACCTTTGTTTAGAGCAATGTCATGTAGGATTTGTGATGGGGAATATGGCTCATATGTCATATGCATGCACTGTGGTGAGATCAGTTGAGGAAATCCGTACTATGATTTTTCCTAAATCGCCTTTGAAGTGGGTGGTGGTGCTATCCACTAAGCGGGTAATAGCTTTATTGCTGCTGGTGAGGATTAAGAGTCGTTCTCTGGCCGCATCGAATTTCAGTATTCAGACCCAAAATTGAAACTTTGAGCTAGAGAGCTGTAAGTTGGCACACTAATACATACTTATCAGTTATCTTTCAGCTGCAAAGGATTAGTGGATCTGACGCTCCTGTCCTGAGATATAGCCTTCCGAAAATCAGTCCGCTTAAATATGGGACCAAAATTTCAAACTCGAATTTCTCGTTTCATACTCGGAATTCGGACCTAAAATTTGGGGTTTTAGAGTACTTTTAGACTGCTTTAAGAAACTTTTGTCAAATTTTCGTTTTCAGAGAAAAAATTTTTTTCGCCCCCTTTGCGCCCCCCTAGCTCGTCTGGAACCCCCCAACCCAGTTTTTTTTTTTTCAGAAAAATGTTGCGCTATCAATTACCTACCGTTTGGTGTGAAGCATTCTTTGCCCAGACCCATGGAGCGTGAGAAAATTGAGGTCAAGCATGTCCCGGTCGCAAAATTTTCGCACTTTTCTCAGGTCAAATATTTCCAAGTCCGGTTTTCCACCTACTAGTACGAATTCGGACATAAAAATTGGGGGTTTTAGAGTACTTTTAGACTGCTTTAAGAAACTTTTGACAAATGCTTTAAGAAACTTTTGACGAGGTAAAAGCGCAAAGGGGGTGAAAAAATTTTTTTTTTGAAAACGAAAATTCGACAAAAGTTTCTTAAAGCAGTCTAAAAGTACTATAAAACCTCCAATTTTTAAGTCCGAATTCGTACTAGTAGGTAGAAAACCAGACTTGGAATTTTCGACCTGAGAAAAGTGCGAAAATTTTGCGACCCGGACATGTTTGACCTCAATTTTCTCACGCTCCACGGGTCTGGGCAAACAGTGCTTCACACCAAACGGTAGGTAATTGATAGCGCAACATTTTTCTGAAATAAAAAAAACTGGATTGGGGGTTCCAGACGAGCTAGCTAGCAAAGGGGGCGAAAAAAAATATTTTTTCTGAAAACGAAAATTTGACAAAAGGTTCTTAAAGCAATCTAAAAGTACTCTAAAACCCCCATTTTTTAGGTCCGAATTCCGAGTATGAAGCGAGAAACTAGACTTTGAAATTTTGGTCCCATAGTTAAGTGGACCGATTTTCGGAAGGCTATATGTCAGGACAGGAGCGTCTGATCCACTAATCCTTTGCAGCTGAAAGATAACTCATTAGTATGTATTAGTGTGCCAACTCGCAGCTCTCTAGCTCAAAGTTTCAATTTTGGGTCTGAATAGGGCAAAGGGGAAAAACGCGATCTGACCAGAGAACGACTCTTAAAACGCGACCTTGGCGATTGCGTCAGTTAACACCAGGGCGCTCTGGGTCTTTCCTGTGCCAGGGGGGGCTAAGATTACCGACAAGGGTGCTCCATGTAATACCACTTGATCGACTGACTCTTTCTGCTTATCACTGAGTTGAGGGTAGTTTGGTGTTCTGGACAAATCCGCGCGTAGGGGCCGAATGTAGTTGTCATCCTTCTTGCTGACTTCTAGGGGAAAAGGGCTGTACGATCTTCTACAAAGCGTTCCTAATGCTGAAGTCTCAGGGAGGTACTGCTCGATTAATGCGTAGCACTGTCGCATTGGCTCATCTGAGGGATCAGGATCCTTTAAAGAGACTGTGAATGGCGAGCCTCGCTTGTATTCTGGGGTCCCCATAAAGTGTATGGCTGATTTGGTGTCTACTTTTATGACGATTCTTTGGTTGTCATTTGGGCGTTGGGAGGTACCAACCATACCGGTTCCCTTTCTGCTTGATAGATGAATACGAGTTCCAGCCTTTATTGGAGCTAGTGGTGATGGACTGTCATTCAAAACCTGCAGGTGTAAGTGTTGTATTTCGTACAGGGTGTCTCAAAAAAATGATCACATTTCTTTTTACTGCCATTTTCGCAAATTTTGACCGAATAGGCTGAAATTTGGATCATAGGTGCCAAAATTCGGGGAATTTTATGTGTTAAAGTTTCATGCACTAGGCTTGACTAATTCTTGAGAAATTTCCAAAAACGTGAAATTTGGTAATTTCAATAGCGAAAGCCGGTCACCGAAAAAACGTTACCTTACATTATCGCCTAAACTCTAACGATAGCGTTGGAGTTCATGCGTCAACATTTTACACCCGAATTACCCTGAACTTCTGCGTTTACACTCCAAATTTCATCCAATTCCAAGAAAAATTAGGAAAGATACAGGAAAAGTAAATGTTTCCATTTTTCGGTGACCGGCTTTCACGATTGAAATTACCAAATTTCACTTTTTCTAAAATTTCACGGGAACGAGTCAAGCCCAGTGCACCAAACTTTCACACATAAAATTCCCCGAATTTTGGCACCTATGATCCAAATTCCAGCCTATTCGGTCAAAATTTGCGGAAATGGCAGTGAAAAAAATGTGATCATTTTTTCGGTGACCGGCTTTCACTATTGAAATTACCAAATTTCACTTTTTTTGAAATTTCTCGTGAATGAGTCAAGCCTAGTGCACCAAAGTTTAACACATAAAATTCCCCGAATGTTGGCACCTATGATCCAAATTTCAACCTATTTGGTCAAAATTTGCGGAAATGGCAGTAAAAAGAAATGTGATCATTTTTTTGAGACACCCTGTATTTCACCAAAATTAGCCAAATCTCATTATTCAGCTCATGCGACAGCAGCTCTTCGAATCCTTCTTCGAATTTCTAAATCACTAGTGGACCGGAAACCAACTCATCTATCGCTCGCTCCGCATACGCGGCAGGTATGCATATGCATACGCGGTAGGCGCACTAAGGTGAATGCAGACTGTAGTCGATCGGAGCCCAACTACTAGGTTTGCCAATGTTTGTTTCGCTCTATTTGACCGCAAGCCACGCAATACTCACTTCCAATATTGCATAGTTTGAAGTGGGCCTGAGGAAAATACTTTTTAATTGCTGATAATTTAAAACTTCCTACCTCCACTAAATATAATTGTTTTAGCTCTTCTACGATTTCTGGTCGATTTTGCGCAAATTGGCGTGCTTTGGCCAATGCCTTTGGATCATTTTCAAAAATCGAACGACTCAACGAAGGTACGTCCTGCCACTAAAAACTACTATCTCTCTCTATATACCTATGGGTCACGTTGTGACGACGGCTTGCACTTATCGCCACACTAAAGATAGAGAGTTAATATGCGGATTCGGGAATTGCTACTGACCTGAGCGAGGGAACTGGAAATAAAGCATTAGTTATATTTAACGCCCAACACAGAACAGACCGTACCTGAATACTCGTATATAAACGTAGGTCCGAGCAGCCCAGACAACTGCGACACTACCCACTGGTGATCAGGGCTCCGGCAGATCTTAAAAGGCCTCACAAAACCCGGTTTCTGGGGCCGCGTAGGCTTGACCTGGGGGAGCAACGGCACGAAAGTCGGCCTTGCTGTGCCCAACTCATCCATTAGGCGGCTAGAGACACAGGGCGTTAATGAGGTTCTGTCAGAGCGAGGGCTACCAGAGCGCAACTTTTAGACACTTGACAGATTAAACGAGATATTATCACAATTGTCACAAGGTATTGTAGGTCACATGACTTTTTGGTTCTTTAAAAGCGGTGCACGATTTAGTTCAAATCAGTCTGTAGCATGGCAAACCTATCCGATTTAAAAAAGTTGTTCTATCAAGCAGTGGCTAGTGCTCCAGCAACTAGCGAAGTAATTGAACGAAATTGTGAAGGATGTCAGACCAAAACCGTCGAATGCGGTCAGGCGATTTGCAAGATTTGTTGTCTCCATGCTCAGCAGCTGGAAATGTTGCTAATATGTAATTGCTCTTTCAGTTATTAATGTATAATTACCAGTCGACTGTTTTGATTTTGCAATGAACATCAACTACAATCTATGATGTCAAACATATGTGCTTCGGGATTGGTAAGGTAATCTCCACAGCACGCATCTTATCAGCCGCCTCATATGCTATTTTCACATGGTCTGTGCAGTCCAGAAAGCAATGACATGGTGATACATGTATTTGTTTACATAATCTCGTTACACACAACTTTACCCGCGGGAATACATTGCAACAAATCACTCAGTCACTCCAGTCCAGTAACAATCAGACCAGGTTCAGCGAGAAAACTACAGAATTACAAATCAAATTTTATAAAAAACTGGTGTGCGTCACCGATCGTGTTTACCTAATAATAGCCTAATCGACGAGATTTGAACTACTGTTGGAAAGTCCAGGATTAAAAAATAGGTTCAGGTTCAAGTCCAGTCCAGTGATATTTATCAAAGAAACTGTAGAAATTTTGCGCTGCATGCAACTTTTTTGAGCTACAAGGTTTTCTACCGGCAGTGAAAAACGTAGATCAGACTTTACAGGGCAGTGTACTTTGGTTTGGATTGGGCAGTTGTAGGATAGGTCAGCGTTGGTTGCATACCTGCGGAGCCAGTGGGTGTTGCAGGGGGAAAGACAGTCAGGCGCGGTTTTCCTTAATAAATGTTTTCGTTTTCCTTAATAAATTTATACAATATGTACTAATTAAAGAGTACCTTGGCACTCTATTAGACTCAGGGTAGCTTACCTTCATAACAACAGTAATATCCCAGAGTAGGCAAGCGTTGATTACTAGTTAAAAGCAGAGAAAGATAATCAATAAAGTCAAAGAGAACATGATGCAAAACAAATTGAACCTGAGCGAAAGCGAACAGTGACCGAATGGAAAATGAGGCCGTATTTCAGTGTGTGCGTTTATAGGTGTGTTTGTGTGTGATAATCGACTGCTGAGAAAACAACTGATAACAAACTGAGAGGTGCGGATGTGTCAAGTATTTTAAAGTTTGTGATGAGAAGTGATCTTTTACAGGGAACGACAGAATCAATAGTACAGTAGCAGCGGTAGTGATAGGTGGAGTAGACCAAGATGTGACGGAGGCGAGCCAATTGGTGGGTTTCTTCTCCTCACCCAACCCAGCTGCATTGTAGGTACATAGGTGAGGCGAAGCACGAAGGAGTCGAATTCATCGCAATGATGGCCCATCCACGCGTATTCTATACATACTGTGCAGTGCTTTCAAAATACGACACAACTACTCATTGCTAATGAGAAAGGAAGATTTATGGCAGTAAGCGAACAAAAACCAAGCGAACAACTAGCTACCGTACATAAGCATCATGAATACTATTGAATAGCCTTCGGACGTTCACTGGGCGGTGTAGTGCCCAAACCTCCAACAGTCTTTCTCGTTTTTGTGTCGCTCCGCCTCAAAATTGCTTGCCGCTTGTTCGAGCGCGTGCTTGCGTATCGCATGCATGACTTTCTTCAGCCTGTTGTGCAGTTGTAACTGAAGCCGTATAAAAACTTAGTATACATACTACCAATTTGTTCCTGACTTGACAAGTTTCCCAACCGGGAGGTCTGAACGTTCACCAGTTTAGACAATTTCATCCCATTTCGAAGTGGCCAAAATTTTCTGGTATGGTGTTCGATACCCAACCCACCGAATGGGAGCTCCTGTTCTCGGTATCGAATGGCAAAATTGCGCATCACATTAGCAATTCCACGACCTTTTCGGTTGATTGCAGCTGTCGTGGTCGTTGTAAAGCTATGCATTCGATTCTAATTTTACTTCATGGTCACGTATTTCCCAGAGGTACGTTCGCGTTATAGAGTTTACAAAGTTTAAGTACTATAGTCCATGTCAAAAAAGAGCGGACTGGCGACTTCCTGTAGTTGGGATGAACGCGAGTTTTTCAGTGAATCTACAGACCCCGGGGATTTCAAAAATCTATTCATATTTCTTCTAGGTGGAACGGTTCCAGAGTTATGCACCATCAAAGTTGGCCGAAAATGCGAAAAATGGCTACCGTTCTCAAGTAAATTAGTTTAGTAATTTACTTACTTTTTAATTTACTTGCACCTCCATAAAATAATTTACTTACTTTTTAATTTACTTTGACCGATTTACCAACAATTTAATTTGATTTTAATTTACTTTCAACTTCTAATTAAATTCTAATTTACTTTTATATGCAAAAAATTGCCGAAAATGCCACAAAATCACCAAACATCTGAGTATGGATTTCTAGTAAACTGATGGCACTATGAATCTAACTCCATCCTTTTGTTAAGCTTCATGTTTTTTGGTAAAATCAGTTGTTCAGAAATGCATTATAATTATTTTTTCTAGGAGCAAAGCAACAGATGTAAAGCTTTGGCTAATACTGTAGCTTATGGACAGACCGAGATTTGATGAAACAAAGGGGTTTTCATGCATCAGTGCATACATGTATCAGGGGGTCTGGGGTTCTGCCCCCACCCGACTTAGGCCAGACCCCCCGAATGGGGACCCCCGAGACGATTTTCCCGAAAATAGCCAAATAGCCTGCAAAACAACACTTTTTAGCTGTATTTCAGCCAATTATTAGCGATTTTTGACGATTTTTAGCGGAAAAATTACGATATTTTTCGATTTTTGAGGGCTTTTAGTTAGTGCCCAACCCCTCCCAAAATTTGGGGTTAAACCCCACAGCCGGCGCGCGGCCGGGCGCCAGACCCCCAACCCCCTCCCCTTCGGCAGATGACCTGTGATGTATGTTATGGTTTCACGAAAACTGTAGCTTCACATTCTATACGTAGTATAGGATTCCAATTAAGATTTCAGAGAAAATTTTGTTGAATGATCTGCTGCATTGCAGCTGGGTTTCCATTCTCAACAGTGAGAGCATTGTACATTCTGTGGTTAAATAAACAGACAGAAAAGACACAGAATCACACAAAAGTTACTTGCGAGAGCCAAGACTACCACAGATCGAATAGTCAACGAAGCAAATTACAAGTAAATTAGAAGTAAATTTAAAGTAAATTTTTCAGGCTTTCCGATCTAATTTAATTTACTTTTTACTTGCTTCGCCATTTTCGTCAGAGATTTAATTTTATTTTAATTTACTTGCCACTTAATTTACTCTTCGAAAGTAAATTATTTTCGAATTTAATTTAATTTTAATTTTAATTTACTTGACAACGGTAAAAATGGCCATTTTGGCGATTATCAGATTTCTGGGGGGGGATTGGAATAACTCTGGACCAACTCAGCCGATCAGGCTGAAATTCACAGATATGGTGTAAAATTTAGTTTTACGTCGATTGAGACACATAAGAACCCTGGATAATTGACCCCGATACCGTAATCCCGATTTTTTCAACTTTAGGTCATTTGATTTTTTCTCTGGTTGCATGCAGTAGTTTAAGCCCTCCACTGTGGTTAAAAATGTACTTTACAGTGTTTTGAATCGATTTCAGTCCATTCAACTGGTCAGACGAAGCCATAGGAGCTAACCCACGGCCCACGATCTTGACTTGCTCTTCGGTGAACTTCTTCTCCACTACTGCCATTCAAAATTCGGTTAACTATACACTGGTTTAAATAATTAACTATGTACTATCCTATGGTTCCACCTTGGCTGCTTAATGTAACTGATAATCATTTCAATTAATTCTTTTGAAACCAAAAAAGGTGCACTGCAATAGAATTGCAATGTAATCCTTTATGATTCGTGCAATTGGCAGGAAAGTAGATAAGTTGAAGGGAACGGCAGGATGCGAATGACCGACCAGTTCGCGTCAGAGTGTATTTTGAATACTTCAGAATCTCTTATCAAGAGCGAGCAGCGCCAAGTGTTTGTTGTGCAGGTGCATCCCGATTGATACAATATCTAAAGAATGTTTACGGCGTCTCTGATAACGTTAGACTGAGCCAGCCGCTCCATGTCTTGGTGCACTCCCTCCGCCCTCTCATCCGATCAATCAATCAGTCACAGTTCAATTGGCCCGTTCTTAGTCTCAAAAACAAGATCTCTTTATGTGAAGAGCAAAGGGATAAAGCTAAGTTCGACTCGAAGTCGTCATGTAACTGCTTGCGATCCGCATGACCTCCAGGTGTTTCTCGAATTCTCGAGATGAGCCAGGATCCTGAAGGTAGGGCCAACATTTTAGTTGTTTGCTTATATGCAGGGTATGCTTTGGTGCAGTCAACTGAGGACACAGGGAGCAAGTTTGGCATGAACGAGCTGCTGCTGGTCTATGCTGACATGGAAAACCACCTGAACACACTATTCGATGCCCTCAACTTCAGGTGAACGGCCGCTGACCCAAATTGTACAATCACGTTATTACTGTCTGAATGGCTCTGAATAATATCTGACTACAAATGGTTGCACGATTTGTCCGTTACAACGTGTGACGTCCTTATGTAAACATGTGTTGATTACATGCCAATTACAGTTGCATGCACATTACAGCAGCAATAGTTGTCAGATTTTTCAAGCAACGCGAACAAACACACTTCCTTTCGCATTACTTGTTGCAAGTTACACAACGCAATTTTTTTATAGTGCTCGAAATTCAGTTGATGAAAGGCCTAAGTCCAAGTCAAGCGCCTCAATATTCACACCCAAAATTAAAACTTAGGCCTAGACAGCTGAAATTTGATACATTAATACATAGTGTGGCCCAGTTCTCGAATGCCTGAAAAGGAATGCCAGATTTGATGCTTATTTTCGAAGATACAGTAATTAGGCTGTTTTTACTATTGGATCAAAATTCGGAATTTGATGTTCTGGGTTACTAATCAGAATTTAGACTTAAAAATCAGGGGATTTAGAGCACATTTTTACTACTTTAAGAAACATCGGCCGAATTACGTTTTTGTCGACCCCCTTTCTTCAAAATAGCGTATCTGTAACCACCAAAATCTATGCTTTATATTTCAAATTATTGTAGCGCTATCCTTAAGCTACTTAAGCTATCCTTAAGCTTCCTCCTACGCAGACTTTTCCTTCTGTCGCTCAGATAGATAGTCAGCGAAACCTTGGGCACGAGAAACAACACATTCAAGGCTGTTTCCGATTGCTCTATAGTAGTGTTTCCGATCAAATTAAAATAAAATAACAAAATTAAATTGTTTTGGCCAAAATCACTAAGTAAATAGCAATTTAATAACAAATTAAATTTCTCGCAATGACTGTCAAACAAATTAAAATTATATTAAATTTCGTAAAATTGGCCTAGAAATTTGATATAAATTTGATATGAATTTGCTTGGTTCCGCAGTTTCACTAACCAAAGTCTGGCTACAAAACAACAAGTTCAGTCCAAAGATGACCTTGTTCATGCCTTTAGCAAAGATATCAACTCTTTTAAATGCTAATTTGCAGACCATTTGTCGCCATCTAAAGAAAGGTCAACTCATTTTGGACTGACTTGACCCAGATTTTGAGCTGTTTCCTCAGGAATTGAGTATTGATTTTAGCAAATTTATATTTATTTCATATCAAATAACAAATTTGTATCAAATTAAATTTCAGAATTTGGGTACCAAGCAAATTAATAGCAAGTTATTTTCTTCTGAAGGCTGAGCAAGCAATTTAATAGTTATTTAATTGCAAAATAAATTTACTCGGAAACACTACTCTATAGCACTTTTTGCTAAGGCTAAGTCACAAACAACCACCGTATACCCTCCTACAAAAGTGTTTTGGAGCCATTAAGACCGGCCCCATAGAGGGACAGGTTGTATAAGTAGTTCTCGCAGAGACTTTGCATAGTTAGAGAAATTTTTGAAAGGAAAAACACTGTTACATTGGTTATATACAAATGCTTGTTTGGGTTGCTGCAGAGCTTGCATTGTCAGAGCTTGCATTGGCTGTAACAGTAACATGTATCACGTAATCCGTTTTCCAATGAATACTTTGTTTACATAAGTTCGTTCCACGTGAGCGCCACCTAAGTACTGTTTTAAAAGTATCACAAAACGTACCCATTTTGGGTACGGGTAAGTATTTTGAGATGCCCAATTTTTGGGTACGAGTACGAGTAAGTATTGCAAAAAATACCCAAGTGTACTCGAGTATGAGTATTTTTGGGTATTTTCCAGGCAGGTAATTGCAGAAAATCGAATAATAAATGAAAATGGGCAAAGTTTACATATTTGCATGAAACAAAAGAGTTTTTTATCTTACAAACGACATAGAAGGAAGAATTTAATCTAACAAATAGCTTCTGCAACAATCTGACGGTTCACCTTCAACATCAATTCGTTCTCGAGGTTCTGAGCCCCTAAGCGGTGCCTGCACTTAGCTAAACAGATACTAGACTGAGAAAACACACGTTCAATGAAAGCAGAAGATGCCGGAACAGATAACACATCAGTCCCAACCTTATAGAGCCGGGGGTAAGTGCAAGCTTTTTGCTTCCACCATTTTACGCCTTACCATTGGTATACGCCTAACTAGCCAGCGCAGACTAAGAATGCGGTTCGATGCTACAATCTTTCTCCGGTACACTGGTGTTTTTTACCTTTTGCCCCTTATTACGCTAAGTCCGTACCACTAAAGTGCGCAGCATGTGCTTTCGAGCTTTTCTTTTATGACGCACAAAGCGCCGAAATTGAAAATATTTCCCATTTTATAATCACCTGAGAAAAACAAAATACTTGGGTATCATAGTAAAATAATGGGTAAGTACGAGTAAGTATTCCAGAAAATACTTGAGCATGGGTACGGGTAAGTACCAGCAAAAATACTCAAGTGTACCCAAGTATGGGTATTTTTGGGTATACTTTTAAAACAGTACACCTAAGCGTTACACTAAGCTCTCCCCACACTTTTGTAAGCTGAGTGCATCAATCCTGATCCGTCAATACGAAACTTCTATGCGAACCAAAACACCTAGGAAGGTTTCCTCTCGAAACAGCAAATTCGCAGCAATAAAGTCAGTATCATCTGTGTGTTGAGGTAGTGTTGCTGCTACCTTGCAAGCAAGCCAGAGACAGTCGAAACGGCCATTGTGGCAGGAAATTGGGTTCTACCCACTCGTTTCTTGCCAACAGCCTGGCAAGGCAACCATCTTCGAAGTCGGTCTAGTAACTGACTAAAAGATACCATTACCATGTGAATCAATACACTCTGAACTGAACTGGAACTCCGTTTCAAGAATAATCAATTTTAAAACAACCGTTTACTACTGCAAATTATACTTCGTTTGATGGGCCACATTCGTTGCTGATATATTTGTAGCTGGGCCGTAAGGTTAAACATAGACATTGATGGTCTAATAGCGATATTGACCTTAACGCTCAAACCAGGTTTTTCCCGGAATCGTTAAGCAAAAATTTACGGGATTCTTGAGAAAAGTTTTTGTGGCTGCAGTAGGGCACGAAAGAACCGCATTTTCATTCTGCTTCACGGTCAGACTGCACAATCTGTGAATGCCTGGTTGATTACCTAATCAATTTTTGTTAGCTTCCTTTCCTTAATCAGGTCCCCTGCCGCGCGCCGCTAGCAGATTGTTGCTAAGTTCGCACTCGAACGCAATATCAAATATGTACAACCATGTTCAAGCACAATCTCTGCCTTTGAACCTGAATCTTTAAAACTAACGTGAATCTTTAACTGCTGGATCTGCATTTCAGGACGCCATTTCTCGACAACAGATTTCTCCATTTCTACCTTATCAAATGGCGCAGCCATAACAACTTTGCATTCAGTTTCTGGTATCAATCTACGAACCTCTCTCAACAATCATAAATACAAATCATACAAGTCCACATCCATTTCAACCACAAAAGAATTATACAAATACGGCCCATAACCCAGAGGTCGGTGGATCGAAACCACTCGCTGCTACCATGTGGTATATGTTGGTACCGTGTGGTATATTGGTTTCGGTGTGGTGAATACGAATGTACAGAAATAGTGATGTGCATTCACTACTGTACGTCAGACAACCAATATTTTGTATTGTCTAAGTGTACAGTACTATCACCTCTGTATGGGATTGTAGAGTCGAATAGTACAGTATGTTTATTGGTAATGGTAGAGCGCAGTACAGGCAACTAAATGGAATACCAAGAATAAGGCAGGCAATACACGTTGCTGGTATATGGGCTATATGGAAGAATGTGGGCCTCTAACGAATGGATAATAAGTGTATGAATGAAGACAGACAAGATAATGGCAGAGCAACGATACACAACTGACAAGACACCGACAAACAACAGAGGGACTTACCTGGGGCGGTGTGCAGGGCCTGGGGCGCGGGCCGTTGGTGGTTGACGGAGACCGGTCTTGGTTGGATGTGTGGAGCAGTGACCGTCTTCACTGGGGCTCAGTGGCTGGAGCCGGCTGTAGGTGGTAGAGAGGGACGTCCAGTAGTAGAGCAGAGCAGACACTGACCGGCGAGCTTTCGGTTGTGGCTTCGAAACGCTGCTGTACACTACGCACATATTCATCCATCTTTCCGAGAAAGCTAGCCACAGAAAGGGTGTGCGCACAAACTTTCTGACTGAAGGTTTTGAACTCGCTGCACCTGGAACCGCATCCCGGTGTGCCGTTTAACTTCTTTCCACACACTTAGCGCAGTTGTGTCTGATTGCCGACATGATGGACAGTCTTTGCATTCTCACCATCCATAACGAAAAAGATCTTACTGTCAACGGGTTTTTGCGTCACCATTTCATTTTCCGTTAGCTGAGCGGCCTTATTAGACAATCGTTGCCACATATCAGCATCAGCAGTAACGCCCAGCATTCCTCTGCACTCTTAAGCTATCACTACCTGGGCAAACAATGCTTCACACCAAACGGTAGGTAATTGATAGCGCAACATTTTTATGAAATAAAAAACTGGGTTGGGGGTTCCAAAAATCGGGCAAAAAAAACCTGTTTAAATCGGGCTTTAAAGGATTTAAAGTAAACAACAATGTACTACGCGGTTTGTCGTTTCAGTCAAAAATGTCGTCCGGAAGGAAAATAATGGAAAGTGCAGCGAAGAATAAAGCAACAGCGCTGAGCATCGTAGATGTGGTCTATGAAATAATGGTGGATGACAATTTTTACGATATTCCCCAGTCTGTCAGAGACAAGCTGTAAACAAGATAAACGACAAAGCATTCTCCTGCAACCATTTCGCCAAAATATTCGTAAGCAAATGGGTTACTCGTCTTATTGTCTCTCACAGTTAGAACCCCTTCGTTTCGACAGTTCTACGAAAAGTGATAATAAGTCAATAAGGGAGCGTCAGTAAATG
This sequence comes from Sabatieria punctata, assembly GCA_030248155.1. NCBI lineage: Eukaryota > Metazoa > Nematoda > Chromadorea > Araeolaimida > Comesomatidae > Sabatieria > Sabatieria punctata. Next base: position 4,039 of record JASANB010004437.1, on the reverse strand, counting down.
AGTTAGGCCGCCGGCCAACGTCCAGCGGCCAACGAGAGATGGCCGGAGCTGTCAGAGTTGTAATCTGACCTGTGACCTCTGACAGCAGCTGGCCACCCATAGAGCCAATAGTTACCGGCGCCCCTCAGCCGATTAGATTGACAGCTATTATACCATCGGCGCGCGTGAGCTCTGCATTGCATAGCTGTTCTTAGCGCCCTCTCACAGCTGTTTGTCAAGTATCAACTTACAGTCGGTGCGGGATAATGATTATTTGCATTTATAAGCAAATATTCGTGAGCCTCCAAAAAACTTTCTTCAGACAGGAGACGCCGTGAGCAGTGACGGGGAATATGCCAACAAGGAACCTGATGACACAAACGAGCAGTCTGTAGACAAGACTGACTCCACAAAAGTAGCGACCGGCGGCAACATCTCAGAAAAGAGTCTGTTGTTAATGCCTTCCTTTGACACTTCAGGCAAAACTGAGCCGATGCTTACAGATGCTCTCTAAAATGGTCTGAATTAGTCTAAACAAACAATGCGCAAAGTTCATTACAGAGCGCTCTGGCACAGTACGTCTGACCGGAAAGTACGAATTTGCGCAAATTAGTGTTCAAAGTAAACGTGTCGCAGATTAGCATTAACCGCAGACCGCGGCTCAACATTGTCTATAACTTTGGTTATGAGGCTCAAGTCGCTCCGAGGCCTCCCAAAAAAGTTATTCGCAAAAAACCGCCAGGTCGCTATATTTTTGAACAGACTATAATTCTGAATTATTTTAGTTTCTCAGCTATGTTCGAAATTTGGCCACAACGCACCGCAATGTTGGACACTGCTGAGGGGCGTCTATGGGGCAGGGGCTATCCCAGGCCCGGCCGACCCTACTACCCCAGCTCTCAACCGGTGCGTTCAAGTCTGACCGGATACCGACCGGCTTACCGGGGCCAGCGTGGGGCCTACCAAGGAGCCAGAGGAGCAACGTACGGAGGAGGAGATGACGGTTACAGAGGAGGAGCCGGACGTTACAGGGGCCGAGGAGAAGGAAGACAAAGAAGAAATTGGTACTTTCCGGTCAGACGTACTGTGCCAGAGAGTAGGTGGGCCTTCGAGAACCGTGGCAGAAGCGCCGTGCCAGTGGTGCGCAGGTCGACTGCGAGCTCGGTGCCCAGAGTGGCTAGTAGTGTTTTCGAGTAAATTTATTTCGAATTTAAATAACTATTAAATTGCTTGCTCAGCCTTCAGAAGAAAATAACCCAAATGTAGCGCAGATTAGGACTTACCCTAGGCCGGAGCTCGACCTTGTCTACAGCTTTGGTCCTGACGCCCAAACCTCTACAATGCCTCCATAAAAGTTAGTCGCAAAAAACCGCCACGTCGCTAATTTTTTGAACAGACTTTAGTTTGTTACTACTGGTGCCCCTTAAGAGCCATTTTATATAAGAGTGGTATGGTTTTCTTCAGGAGGGCGGCGACGGCCAAATCTGAACCCCACTTTTTATTGGCTCATTTGAAAGTCCTATACATGGAATGTTTAAAACCGAAGTATCTCCCGGATTTACCCACTACTGGGCTAGAAAAGTGGGAAAACGCCCGGGGCTCGATTTTCGGGCGTTTACGGAAATGGTCATTTCTCTTGAGCCACTAGGCCTAGAGGGTCCAAACTTTAAACATTTTAAGAGAAGGTGTTGTGCTACCATAACTGTTGTTTATAGCCGCCTAGCCTTTTCCATAATCTAGAATCGACGCTCCAAACTGGAGGTGCTCAAATCAGTTTTTCGGCTACTGTCGCTACAAGAGACGAAAGTTTTCAATTTCCTTTTGCACACTATTTGGACTAACCATTGGCTATTTATCGCACACAAAATTTTTTTTGGCAAAGATCGCATATTGCGAAAAAATGAAATTTTCGTTTTTTCAGCAAAAAAACGGTATTTTTCTATTTTTTGCTAAATGCAGCTGTTCTAGACTATTTTTGGGTGCAGAAATGGATTCCGCACGTCATAATTAGGCATAGACAGCGGTTAACTCATTATCTGCACCTTGGTTTTCAAATAATTTAATTGGATGCTCACGTTAGAACCGAATTTTTGCATTCACATAATTTTCAGATTGTTTCGCAATAAATAATATGTTTGTTTACACACATTGTAGTTAATGTAGAATGCTTTACACTAGTTCCTCTTGCTAGAATTAGACGCGTACATATCAGATTGACCAAAATTCCACAATGACTACGGCGCCCTGTGGTGTCTATAGGAAATACTTAACTAGCAGGGAGAGATTATAGCTATCATAAAAACGTTTGAAAAAACCAACGCCGCCTCAGCTTTATTGCATCTACGCTGGTTAGACAACCTCTTGTGTAGACAACCCGAATATGATGAATCAGGCATTAGGTTTGTTCATTTTTTTCTGCATGTATGATGGACGTGGCGTCAGGTATCAATTGACTTGACGCATTTTTGGCTTTTGGGACCCAAGCAAAATCCTCACAAGTGATGACTATTATTTCCCTCGGTAAGTGATGGTTTCCACTGAGGATCAAATGTTGAAAACAATTTTGTAAAGGCGTGGCATCTTTCATGTGCAGCGGCAGGATATGGCGAATATCCACAATTTCTTTTTGGTATGCAGTCTGACTGAATCTCAACGTTTTCATTGAAGCAGTATGATTTATACACTAATATTTACTTCTTTTTATTCAATTAGCTTGCACTGCAGGCAATTGTGTCCTCTGTGGACAACCTGGACGATCTTGTTTTTCTTTTCATCATATGATTTGGTATGGTGGCTCTTCCAAGTGTTACCGTCGTCTTGAAACTTGAAACTTTATCGTCCACTAGTTAAAACCCGACACTACTGTAAAGCAGCCACTGGGTAGGACAAGGCTTAAACAAATAAAAACATAAATAAAAGTCACATAAAACAACTGAGGTTAAAATTCACACATAGATTACGAAATTCAGAAGAGTCTAAAAACTTTTCAAATGCGAACAAACCAAGCACAGGCACAGAAGGTGGTAAAGCATTCCACACACGAGCAGCAACCGGATAAAACAGCTCACCCGTGGCGGCCTTATGTCTGGCCAGCTCTACGTGGCAAGTGTGGTTCAGACGGCTACTTCTACGGTTTCTAGAGGCTCTTTCAAACGAGTCAGACGGACAGTAGCGAACGCCATGGTAATACTTATAGAACAGCTTCAATCTCTGTTTCGCAGCACACAGCCAGAGAGGAGAGAACACTTTTTGGACAACAATTCACAATTTCCGAGCATAGTGCTGTAGTTATCGGTGTAATTATTACAGTAGTTCTGTGCATAAAAGCGTTGGACTTTTTCATATTTCTTACGAGAATACTGACTTCTGGGATAACAAGCTTCCCACGCATAGCACATTTGAGGCAGAACACAGGCATTATAGACTGTAGACAAGACATATCGTGGCGCACCACCGCGAACCAAACGCATGGTTGCACCCAAAAGCCCGCTTGGCCTTCGATGCAGCTATTTCAGTGTGCTCAGCAAAACTTAGCTTCGAATCAACCACAATACCAAGGTACTTGAAAGAGAACACCCGTTCGAGCCGATCAGCACCCAAAACCAGGTCAGCAGCGAGAGGAGAAGGATTTGGATGGAGGGAGAAAAGTTGATATTTAGTTTTGGATGAGTTTAAGGAGAGATTTAGATTATTTATTTCGTTTAGAATAGCCGTGACATCGCTTTGAAGGTGTCTCTAACAGTGGCGACAGGTTTGATAATAACAGCATCATCTGCGTACAAAAACAGTTGAGAGTTAGAACTAAGCTGAAGTTTAGCTACTGAGTCAATGCAGGCAATGAAAAGAACCGGGCCAAGTACAGTACCTTGAGGTAGTCCAGAGGTCTCAGATTTTGGTGCAGAAAGCTCACCGTCAACGCACACCGAGAACGTGCGATCCGATAGCCAGGAGGTAAGCCAGCGCAACAGAAACACTGGCAGGTCGAAATTGCGCTGCAGAACTTCCAGCAGTTGCGAGTGTGGCACAGAGTTAAAGGCAGCTTTGATATCGAAATACACTG
>JASANB010004436.1:0-34537 GCA_030248155.1 Sabatieria punctata | reverse complement strand
ACCAACCCCTAGATATCTTTCTACCATTCAAAAGAGGACAAAATGGCGCATCTTTTAAGCCATTCAAACGACTTTTCCTACGACAAAAATTTGAGTTTTTTTCGCTTTAAAAATTTCAGAGTCCAAAAAAATTGAATTCTCGATTTTGAACAAAAAAATGAATGTCACCACGAGATTCAGCGTGTATTTTTACATATGTTTCAGTATCTAAATTTTAAGTTTAGCAACATTGAGTTTTGTCATACTCTGGAAGGTACAGGGTTCTATATCAGACAAAGAAAGAGAGCTAGGGCAAAACGGACTTCAAATTCATTCTTTTCTATGAAAACTACATCTACATGTAAATTTTCAACAATCTCATTCAATTCTTTGCTTCCTCATGGCCCGAAAAATGGCCATTTTGGCCCACTTTCTCGTGCAGTGACAATTAAGCGTGACCGTTTCGTCCCGGTGCTAACTACAGTAGTATACTGCAAAGGCGGCGGCAAAATCAAATTCCAAATGCGTCACAACTAACCAAGAGGTCAAATGCCAGGCACACAGTGGTTTTCGGTGGCCTGGGTTGGGCTTTGTGCCGACGACCAACTCTTTGCGGTACTGTGGATCAGGTATACCTGTGCCTGTACCTGATTATCAAGGATTTTCTTATCAAACTGTACAAAAAGTGTCCAAAACTTTTGTTCGGCCTAAGTTAGAATATGATGCCTCCGAAGTTTAGAATCTAGAGGGGATAGGGGGCTGGACGCCTGATGAGGGCCTTGGCCGGATTCACAAAGTCACATTGGGATCGTAAGGCCCCTAGGCCCCCAGCCCATGTATTTTTAAAAGTCGAATCGAAGCCACTTCCATCTAAATTTGAACTTGCTTACCCCTGGGGGAAAACGGGAAGTATAAACCATATGCAAACTGGCAAAGTCATTGAAACTTTAACTTGTGTAAAAACTCTTTGAGTCGAAATTAAAAAACGCTTCTCCCATTGCTGTTAGAATTACGTAACAGATTTCTATGCTTTAAACCTTTGATCTGACAGTTTTGCTGTGTAGTATGCAAACGTAGTATATTGTCGAAAATTGTAGTATAAAGTAGAATAATTTTGAGCTGGCGGTAGTATACTGGACTGGCTAGCACCTGGCAACTCTGACCACGCGCATAGGGAGGGCTTTCCGGCCTAACCATTACACCAACTGTCCCGGCCGTACAGAGCATAGTATTGTTATTGTGTACAGCTGCTATTATGCATGGCTTTATTACTGTATGAGTACGTATGACAGACTGGCTTCTGTTTAAAAGAATGAACGATTTGGTTTTCGCGCCTTGGATGTGCATGTTTCACTTTGTGAACCGGGACGAAACGGTCACTTTAAAACTTGGCCGGGACGAAACGGTCGGGACGAAACAGCCGGGACTAACAGCAAGGGCACGAAACGGTCGGGACGAAATGGGCGGATACCATTTTTCCTCTTGGGGGATTGGGGGATTTTTGTATAATCTGGGGGAGTTTTGTGGTCAATAATTTTCCAGTATTGTTAGGGATTTTGTCAGTTAGTCAGACAATTTTTACGATTGCAGGTGCATATTATTAATTGTTAGGCACTTATTTTTGCTACTAACATGTTTCGAGTGCCATTATTTATCAATCGAAGTTCACTAGCCACTGAAAATCAAAACAGAAAACTTAGCATAGATGTAATTAGGAAGCAACATTGATTCGATCATCTGCACAAGTTCTAGCTAACGCTAATAAATAGGAAACTGTGCTACATAGTGGTTTATTTCGAGATACAACAGCATAGAGTGGTATTCTTGCCAAAAAATTATGAATTCTAGTATGAAAAAACATTTTTCAAAGATATTTTAAAATTTTCACCAGTGGTCGGTCACACAACTTTTTGCTTCAGACTTTTATTTGAATCAAAGCTGATTTGTTATTATTTAGCCTTTTTTGAGTGTCTAAAACGCTTGTAATATAGAAAATCAATCTCATTTATGCCATTATTTTCGAGACCAATCGTTTTTATTGCGTTTTAACGATGACCACTCACCACACATCCTATTTAAGGAAAATTGACCCTTCCGAGCCTATATTTTGTTGGATTTTCTAATTATTATGTGGGGGATTTTTGTAATTTTGGGGAATTTTATTCAGGTACAGCACGTACGTAAGCATGTACGTAGAGTACACAGAAGTTTCTCTAAAAGCTTAAACAGTAAAAACTCACATCGCCGAAGAAGCAAGAACGGGAGTAAAGAAACATAAGTAGGACTGCAGCTTCATTGTGACAATACAGACAACAACCATGCCAACCAGCGCCACGGCCAGAAGCGCCAGTTCTAGCCATCCGGCGAAATAGAAAACAGTGGTAATTTTTGCCACCCCAAACAACATAGGCATAGGCGGTTCTCTATAGCCATTGTCAAATCGAGTGTAAGGAGGAGGTGGCACTCCGGCCAGACGCTGCATAAGGTTGGTCATTAGGTGATGTTAAAGTTAGACAGGCTGAGCAGATGGCAAACGCGAACTGCCACCGGTTTTGGCTTGCTCGCTGTCTTCCTTTTGGGACCGATTTCCGAGTGGGCGGCTGGTGCGCTTTTTCTGACCGGCCCGCTTTTTCTGCAGTCCCATGACGATCGCTCGCCATCAGCAGAACGAAATTCTACCAAAACCGGATCAGTGGCTGGCTAATGACACATACGATAGGGTGATATATGGCAGATTTGCCTTTGTTCGAACACAGCACTGGAACGGTATTCTTTGTCGCTTACAAGGGACTTTATAATCAAGGGTTCTCCGAATCAATTTTGTCGATTAAACTTGAGTTTCTTAAAGAACGGATACGTATGTTTTGGGTGGTCAGGGATGCCGCGACCCCGTGACTCAAGGCAGCGAGCTAACTACTGAGCGGACATCGCGGTAAGGGTGGTCAACGAGTGGGGGAATAAGGCCTCCTCTCGATGCATTTGCCAAAACGAAAAGGGGCGCCATAATAGCAACGCGACGATAGTTATCCAAAACGTTAAGGCAATTCGGTTTCTTCGAGCCGTTCGCACCGGCAGGTAACGCTGTGGGCGCTGAATTTTGTGCAATTGGCAGAACGTTTTCAGGCTGTGATACTTCTTCAATATGCTTTGTGCTTTCACTCACATCTCTTCTGGCCAACTCCGAATCGCCATGCCGAAATACTATCCCAAGAATCGGCCGATTCAGTTGTGGAAATCAATTAAACTGTGGATTTTCCCTCAGATTGCAACGATTTCAACTCTTCAAGCTATGATACTTGTAGGTATGGGCGACTATTTTTAATAATTCGCGCTACGACAACGAAAATATGCTAAAAGGGCCGATAGCATGACCGCATAGGACAATTCAGGCAAAAAACCGCATTCGATTTCATTAAAAATTAGAAAAATGCGATTTAATGACAGCCGCCTGCGAAGGACTTTTCTATGGCGCACTTGGTACCATTTTTATTATGGGCAATATATTTGAATAACTCGCGTTACAATAAAAAGTTTGTGCTGAAACGGCGATAGCATGGCCGGATGCGATAAATTACGCAAAAAACCGCACTTGATTTCACGAAGAATTAGAGAAATTCGTGTTAAAAACAGTTTTTGTGTGAGCCGCGCAGTTTAGTAATTAGCATTTGGTCGCACGTTTGAACTGGGACTGATTTTCTGTGGCGCGATTTACGAAGATGCAACCCACTTGATTGTTTAAAATCTACTAGAAGGCCGTGAATATCCGTAACACAGCTAAATTAATGCGAAAAAGTATGATTGCAAGCGTTGCACAAAATAAAATACTGAAATGGGAAAAATTTAGGGTTACAGAAACTTCAACACCGTTTGTGGGGTTAACGACAAACAGCAGAGAGCCAATTCTTGTATCACTCGAAAGCCTGAAGTCTACTGTACTCAGAACCAATTGAAACCCTTTCGCCAAATTCATCGTTTTAGCACAACAATCAGGAACACGAAAAAAATCCACGAAAAAGCCGATTTTCAGTAGTTAAGAAAGAATCCAATTTGTGGGGACGGCGTCAAACTGCGTTAAGAAAAAGAGTGGTGCTATATAGGTAACAAGTTACGCTGATTTCAAATCCGATTGAAACCAATTTAAATAAACTCTCCTTTCAACAGAAAATGGACGTTGAAAAACGACGAATTCAGTTTTTGAGAAAAAAATGCCCTTTAACGGCTGAATTATGGTTCAAAATGCATCTTATTCGATAGCTCGTACTCTGTTTCATATATGTACCTCACTTCCTACCATCAATAACCGAACATAAAAAAGAATTTGCGCTTGAAGTTGCGAAGACCGTGTTCGGACCATATTTTGCCCGTATTTTTGTATTTTCTAAACGGCGCAGCCGGACGAAGCGTGCCCATCCCTAATACTTGTTCAATGTGCTTTGTGCTTTCACTCACATCTCTTCTGGCCAACTCCGAATCGCCATGCCGAAATACTATCCCAAGAATCGGCCGATTCAGTTGTGGAAATCAATTAAACTGTGGATTTTCCCTCAGATTGCAACGATTTCAACTCTTCAAGCTATGATACTTGTTCAATGTGCTTTGTGCTTTCAGTCACATCTCTTCTGGCCAACTCCGAATCGCCATGCCGAAATACTATCCCGAGAATCGGCCGATTCACTTGTGGAAATCAATTAAATTGACGATTTCCCTACAGATTGCAACGATTTCAACTCTTCAAGCTGTCAATGTGCTTTGTGCTTTCACTCACATCTCTACTGGCCAATTCGGAATCGCCTTGCCGAAATACTATCCGGAGAATCGGCCGATTCAGGTGTGGAAATTGGTAAAACTGACGATTTTCCTTCCGATTGCATCGATTTCAACTCTTCAAGCTGTGATACTTGTTCAATGTGCTTTGTACTTTCACTCATATCTCTTTTGGCCAACTCCGAATCGTCATGCCGAAATACTATCCCGAGAATAGGCCGATTCACTTGTGGAAATCAATTAAATTGACGATTTCGCTTCAGATTGCAACGATTTCAGTCGATCTGGCTCAAATTTTCAGCATTCATTAACAAGATAAGTGGACATGTATCATACATGGGCCGGAAAAATCCGGAGGGGTATGGAGACCTCGGGGCGGGGGGTCCCGAAAAATGGCCAAAAAACGCATATTTTGCCTTAAATAAGCGAAAATTTTCTCTCTCCGGGGGGGGGTGGGGAGGGGGGTATGGTCAGCCGAGGGTGGCGGGATTGGCCGGCGAGGGGGGTATACTATGCCCCCACACCCCTGGCCCATGTATGGCATGTATTTTACAATTTCGGGGCGAAAATATTACAAGTGCTGCTGGTTCTGCAAGCCGAGATCTAAAAATCAGGGTGGTCCATATCATGTTTGTTCAATTGTCCCGCTTTTCCTGGAAAACTTGTGGACGTTGTATTTCCGAGATAATAGCCTTCTTTCTTTGAATGCGCTACTACTTTGCTGTTTTTGTTTTGCTTGTTGGTTTTCTTTTACCTTACTTTGCATCCAAAACGAGCAAAAGCTAAGAGCGTTGTTACCTCAGCAGAGCCATTCCGTCCAGTCCAGTCGTCCTATGGCAGCCAGTGTTTTGGTAAGGACAGTGGTAAAGCCAGTTCGTGGCAAAAATGTCGTCATTGTTCTGCACTCTTCTGTGATGACTGTGTTGCCGATATGCGTTACTCATGCTATTCTGATTCCAGCACTTTTATGTGTCAGAACTGTTGCATTGAGAAGTCTGTTATGTAATGTGTTGAAGAAAGCATTGTTTGTTGCTGAAGTTCTATCTAGCACGTACAATACAGTACAGTACAGTATGTAACGCCGGCACAGTTGGTGTAGTGGTTTAGGTCGCAAAGCCACTATGCGCGTGGTCGTGCGTTCATCCTCTCGGCGGGGCAAGTTTCTTGCCTCAAAGAGTAGGTTATCGGCACAAAACCCAGGCCACGGAAAGCTGGTGACAGCGAGTAGGTAAATGGGAACCGACTGGATCTGCCTAAGCACCTAAAGCTATAATAGCAACCACACGTGTTGGGACATGCGGGAACAGGGACGGCTACCATTGAGACCCGCCCAGACTGACACCGAGTGTTTAGGCTAGTAGCGAAGGAAGGGTAGGATGTGGGTGTGCGTGATGGGCCCGTTGTAGCGTGGTCTACGCAGGAGCTACGACGGCCCCGCCCCGACAATCCATCCACAGTTATATAATATAACAGGCAGCCATTGGCATATATGGCGGGAAGGCGTTGAGGTGTTTTGTCCAGCTGCTGATTTCTCAAGTTAGGCAGGTCTGTTAGAATGCTAGTTTGTGCTGTAATTTCGGAAAATAATGCAAAGACAGTTGGCTCGAAATTCTCTTCCAATAAGTCGGAGGGTACGAAAAAACAGTCTCAGCAGTTTCGAACTGCGGCGTGAGCTGGCAATCTACTAGTTAGTGCCAAATGCTTCCCATGACTTCTACTGTACTTTTGCCTTGAAACTTGGTGAAATTTCATTCAATTTTCCACCCACTCTATTTTCATTCTATTTTTTGATGGGAACAGAGCAGACACCCCTGATTTTGAATATACTCTATTTTTACTCTATTATTCTCGGAAATAGCGTGCTTAACGTTTTGGATAACTATCGTCGCGTATAATAGCACAGGGGCCGAAACTCACCCCGTAATCCCATAACTACGGGCGTCGTTTCACCCATTGTAGAACTAGCGGATTTTAAACCGGAATTGGCAAGAACTCTTTTTTTATGTTTATACAAATGTAACTCTTTAAATGCGATCTCCGGACGCAGATTGCGTTTTACAAACTTACGTTGGACCAGTTCGCTCGGGCGAAGTCCAGTATTAAACCGCGGCAGCACAGTTTAGCATACGTACGTACGTACTATGAATTTCGTCTGAGGAAAGTGACAACTGAAGAAAAAACGCCCAGCATTCGTCTGCCAACCCTGACTGTCCTAGTTTAAGGCTTAGGCTTCTGTTCAGCCTATGTATTTAGCTTTTAGAAATAAAAGCGCTTTCTTATAGGTTTTTTCGAACCGTTAAGCTTATTCTACGTGAACCAATACGTACCAATTACAAAATGTAGAACACTTATCTCCCTCAAAAAGACGGTACTCCACCATACATGGGCCGGGGGGTAAGGGGGGTATACCCCTCCCCCTCGGCCGGCCATACCCCCCTCCCCCACCCACCCCCCCTCCCGGAGGGAGGAAATTTTCACTTATTTAAGGAAAAATAGGCTTTTTCGGGCCTTTTTTCGGCCCCCCCCCCCCCCGAAGTCTCAACCCCCCTACCCCCCTCCGGATTTTTCCGGCCCATGTATGGACTCCACTCCATATGGAGGCAAAGCGCGAATACGCGATTTTGTGAAATTCCCACCTCAAAAAATTAATGACGACGAATCTGCAACTAAATCCGCAGGTGTGCGAAACGAAATGGAGCATAATACTGTAGATGTCTAAACATTGTGCGAATCAAATGAGTTTCGGAGAGCCAAAAATTTTTGCGATTTTGCGTCGATTCGCATGAGTCATCGCGAATTTCAGGCGATACAGCTGTTCCTACGAATTAATGGTCGTCGCGAAGGAGTCATACAAACTTGTTGTATAGGTTCATATTGCGGCATTTTTTACTCAATAACCGATGTGGATGTATGGAATAGGCTAGATTTAGATTTGAGTTCTTTGAATCCATATTAAGGGAAGACAAAGTCAAAGTAGCAGTAGAACACCGAATTTCTTACTTCACTTACTACACACGAACATTATTATTTGCGGCTTGGGAAGAATGTTTAAAAATTTTAAATTGCGGTGCGTTTATTAGTTTTAGTAAGAATATGCCTGGTTTTAGAGGTGCAGGCTTCCACTGGTGCGCTGCTACCGGGAGGAGGCCCATTCCCCCCACCCGGCGCTGCCGCGGCCGGATTACGGTATGCGCTATCTGCTCTATGTTTGGTGTGACAATATATTTTTCTTCCCCTCCGCTGAGGTTTTTGAGAGGTCAGAAATGATTTTATATTTGGAAAATGCGTCTCTAGGAGTTCTTTTATGTTTCTAAAACAGGCTCTCCGGAGCGTGCCTATACTGATACGTCCATCTAGGGGTATTTTTATGTTTTTAAAACAGGGCCTCTCGAGCGTTCCTATACCGATGCGTCCCCTAGGGGTGCTTTTATGTTTTTAAAACAGGCCCTCCGGAGCGTTCCTATACCGATGCGTCAACTAGGGGTATTTTTATGCTTTTAAAACAGGGCCTCTGGAGCGTTCCTATACCGATGCGTCCCCTAGGGGTATTTTTATGTTTTTAAAACAGGGCCTCTGGAGCGTTCCTACACCGATGCGTCCCCTAGGGGTATTTTTATGTTTTTAAAACAGGCCCTCCGGAGCGTTCCTATACCGATGCGTCCCCTAGGGGTACTTTTATGTTTGGAAAACAGGCCCTCCAGAGCATGCCTATACTGATGCGTCTCTAGGGGTACTTTTATATTTGGAAAATTGTCAGGCCCAGACCCAACCCAGGCCTTCCAAAAGTCGGTGACGGTAAATACGTAAATGGGAACCGAAGTGGAGCTGCCGTTGCACCGTACCTGATAACAGCAAAGGGGAGGGATGTTTGCACTTGCAGGCAGGTATTCTGAAAATAATTGGCATACCGGGTATCGGTATTTATAAAAATTGCAACTACTTGGAGATTTAAGAGCCGGTTTATATAAGTGTCGACTCTTCCCGGACAAATCTCAACTTCTTGTCTCCGATTTGGCTAAAATTTTGTATTTTGGTATAATTTAACCTAAAAAGCCATTTTATCACCTTCCCGGCCATTTTTGAGAGGGTCACTTTTTCGACCCTCTCACAGATTTCGAGTCATAACTCGGGGCCAAATGACCATAGGAACTTGCGAATTGCATATTTAGAATCAGAAAAATATTTTCTTTCAAATGATACCCTACTCCACTGCATTACATGAAAAAAATTTTTTTCGAACCCCTTCCGGGACCGATTTGACCCCCACACAGTCATGTTCCCAACTGTTTTATTTCATGGAAATATAGCGCTATGTTTTTGCTTTCGATTAAAGAAAAAAATCGAGAAAAAAAGGGGGGAGAATTTGAGTTTTTGGGCCTTGAAAGTTAAAAATCAAAAAAATTTTCCTTATGATGGGTTGCACACTGTAAACAACAGAACTTGGTCAGTTTTGAATCGATTTCGGAGACCTTTGGCACACGTATATTGTAATGTTCATCTTGCACATAGCGCACAAACCTGGTCTTGGTTGCCGCTGTTTAACACGAGTTTTATGCATATTTTTATATTATTTTCAGTTTTGCAAACAATTTCTCGGTTTCATTTGATGTTTCCCATAATGGGCGTCCAAATTGTCTTTTTGAAAAGAATTAGAGCTGGAAATCGGGCGGGCCCAACCCAAGCAATGCCTAAGTGAAGGATAGTTGGAAACTATTGTATTGAATAAACATTCTGCTCACTTGGAACTTACAAGAAGTAAGCATCAATTAGCATTGTGCACTATAACGAATATTTACAGAGACTGCTTAGACTCTGTTACTCTCGTTATTTGTTTTCTCCTTAAGCAATGCCATGCAAGATTTGCGTAGGTGTGCATGTGAATAGACTAAAATAAACATTATTGATCCTGGGCGCTGTGGGATGGTGACTGTAAAACTCGTCATCTCGACTCAACTATTGACATACGTTCATATGCAAACTATAGTCTGTTCAAAAAATAAGCGACCTGGCGGTTTTTTGCGAATAACTGTTTTGGGTGGCCTCGGGGCGACTTGAGCCTCTTAACCAAAGTTGTAGACAACGTCGAGCTCCTGCCTGGGGTGAATCCTAATCTGCGCAACGTTTCCTCTGAACACTAATTTGCGCAACGTCAAAAAATGCGCTTTTTTCTAATTGCGATGAAAATTAGATGACTGCAGAATTCGATTCTTGAGTCCTTGGCGACTCCAATGATGCTTTCCTGATGTGTCTAGGCCAAACCGATGTGGAGATATGGCCGGTCAAATTATGAAAAAATCGTGAAAAATGGCATTTTTTTACCGAATTACGGTATCAGGGTGAGGTTTTCAGGGTCGGGAAGTGTCAGAATCGATTCCGGCGGTCAAGAATACCCCATTCAGGAAGTTTCACCCAAATCCGTCAGTCTGCCTATGTTTCCCACTCTATTTTGTGAAATTTTCAGAAAAACGCCGTTTTTCACGATTTTTCGATGCTTTGACCAGCCATATCTCCAGATCGGTTTGGACTAGACACGTCATGAAAGCATCATTGGAGTCGCCAAGGACTCAAGAATCGAATTCTATAGTCACCTAATTTTCATCGCAATTAGGAAAAAAGCTCATTTTTTGACGTTGCGCAAATTAGTGTTCAGAGCAAACATAGCGCAGATTAGGATTTACCTCAGGCCGGAGCTCGACGTTGTCTACAATTTTGGTTATAAGGCTCAATTCGCCCCAAGGTCTCCAAAAAGTTATTCGCAAAAAACCGCCAGGTTGCATATTTTTTGAACAGACTATAGCTTGCATATGTACATACGTCAATAGTTGAGTCGATATGACGAGTTTTACAGTCACCATCCCACAGCAGCTAGGATCAATAATGTTTATTTTAGTCTGTTCACATGCACACTTACGCAAATCTTACATGGCATTGCTTAAGGAGAAAACAAATAATGAGAGTAACAGAGTCTAAGCAGTCTCTGTAAATATTCGTTATAGTGCACAATGCTAATTGATGCTTACTTCTTGTAAGTACCAAGAAAGCAGAATGTTCATTCAATGCAAAAGTTTCCAACCATCCTTCACTTAGGCATTGCTTGGGTTGGGCCCGCCCGATTTCCAGCTCTAATTCTTTTCAAAAAGACAATTTGGACGCCCATCATGGGAAACATCAAATGAAACCGAGAAATTGTTTGTGAAACTGAAAATAATAAACAAAAAAATAAGCATAAAACTCATGTTAAACAGCGGCAACCAGGACCAGGTTTGTGCGCTATGCGCAAGATGAACAATACAATACGTGGGCCAAAGATCTCCGAAATCGATTCAAAACTGACCAAGTTCTGTTGTTTACAGTGTGCAACCCATCATAAGGAAAATTTTTTTGATTTTTAACTTTCAAGGCCCAAAAACTCAAATTCTCCCCGCTTTTTTTTCTCGATTTTTTTCTTTAGTCGAAAGCAAAAACATAGCGCTATATTTCCATGAAATAAAACAGTTGGGAACATGACTGTGTGGGGGTCAAATCGGTCCTGAAAGGGGTTCGAAAAAAATTTTTTTCATGTAGTGCAGTGGAGTAGGATATCGTTTGAAAGAGAATGACTTTCTGATTCTAAATATGTAATTCGCAAGTTCCTATGGTCATTTTGTCCCGAGTTATGACTAGAAACCTGTGAGAGAGTCGAAAAAGTGACCCTCTCAAAAATGGCCGGGAAGGTGATAAAATGGCTTTTTAGGTCAAATTAAACCAAAATACAAAATTTTAGCCAAATCGGAGACATGAAGTTGAGATTTGTCCGGAGGTTAAGGAGCAAAAGTCGATTCCTAGAGAAACCGGCTCTTAAGCTGTTCTGTTTTAGTGCTTTTACTAACACTTCTCTGTGAAGTCGTTTAAACTTCGCGCGCTTTGTGTTGTTTTACATGCAACAATGTTACAGTCATACATGTAACAGGGGGGTCTGGGGGGGGTCTGCCCACCACCCGACTTAGGGCAGACCCCTCCCGGATGGGGACCCCCCCCCCCCCCCCCCCGGTTTCCGCGCCCCCCCCCCCCTTCGCTTTCTCCCCCCCCCCTCCTCTTTTCCAGATTTTTCCTTTTTTTTACTATTTTTTCCCCAACAAATCCCCAATCGCCCCCCTCCCCCCCCACTCTTTCTCTCTTTTTTCCCCTTTTTTCCCTTTTTTTCCCCCAAATTTTCGTTTTTTTTTTTTTTTCTGTTTTTTTTTTGTTCCCTCCCCCTCCCCCAAATTTTGCCCCGCGCCCCCCCGGCCGGCGCCAGACCCCCCCCCCCAACCCCCCTCCCCCCATCGGCGGATGACCTGTTACATGTATGGTTACAGTAACCCGCCGCGGCAACGCCGGGTGGGGGGAATGGGCCGGGAATCCTGCTACCATACCAGGGTGTGGCCTGTGTATCTCCGGATCAATATTTACCCAATATTTACCCGGACAGATTGATTTATCAGAAATCGAACAAAATTTACCCGGCCCGATAGATTTACAGTCATGTCTCGTTAATCCGGACAAGTTGGGACCGGCCAATTTTGTCCGGATTAGCGAATTTCCGGATTAACGAATCAAAGCTAAAACACTGTTTCTCGGGTCAAAGGCCTAAATGACAGCTTTTTGATAGTTGCATATCAGATTCTGCAGCTGTACCTCCTAATTAAAACCCAAAAACTAATTTCAGCTGATTATAGCTCATAAAAAGGCAAAATATTTACATTCTGACTCTACGAAAAGCATTATTCAATCGAAAATTCACACCTGAATTGAAAAATTGCGCATGGATTTTGTCCAAATTAACCAAATCCGCATTAACGAATCACTTTACCATGCAAATTTCGAAGTTGGGACCCCAAATCTTCTGTCCGGATTAACGAATCCGGATCCGGATTAACGAGTCATATAACATGGGGGAAAATTGGGGCCTGGCCTAATCTTGTCCGGAAGGCGAATATCCGGATTAACGAGGTCCGGATTAACGAGGCATGACTGTATTTACCCGTCGCCAGAGGTCTTAGCAAACAGTAAAAAACGTCGGAACAGCAAAAATTCCGGTAATATCGAATCGGCATAAAGCGCAAATTTACGGTACCAGCGCTAATGCGCGATAAAGTTTACATCAACTTCAACTTTATTCTCTCAACCCACACCAACAGCATGGTTCAAACGAGGGGTTGGAGACTCAAATAAAGAACAAATGTACAATACAAAACAGTCAAAAAACTAACTACTGCACTGTTACAAACTGAGACTCTGTGTTAAAAAGCAAGCGACTGCAAGTGTTAAAAAACATCAGATTTACAATAGGATTTAAAACCAGCAACGTTTTTGTGCACAATATCGTTTGGAATGGTGTTTCAAATAGAAATAGCATTGTACAAGTTACATGTGCGTTCAGTACCCCATTTACATTGGAGGAAGCCCATTCCCACCCGCCGAGCCGACTACACAGCCTAGGTTTTAGCTTTAGGCCTAGGTTTAATCTTAGCTTTTCACGTTAAAAATGCCTATTTCACGGGTGGAGGAGTTTACCTGGTATCATTTACATTAAAGCTTGACCGGTAAATAGAGACCGGTAAATAGGGACGTTCTTGCTTGACCGGTAAATAAAGAATACAATAACGCCTAGACGGCCTTTCTTGGTAATGCACAGTATGTTCTTGAATAAAATGCGGTTTCGCACTAATTTTGACCCTAAATACAGATATGGCACGGTTTCGAAAGCGCTTGAGTTGAGGAGAGGCTGGGTTGGAACTGTCTTCGTCACATGTAGATTAAACAGTGCTAATTGGGTCCTTGCTTAGTAAAGTCTCTTTCCTTATAGAGTTGTTCACGGCTCGTGCCCCGGCGGATACAAGCAAGCAGCAAGAGTTATCATTGTGAAACCAACAAAGAACGCGTTTGCACATTAAAAGTGGTTGTGCTTTTATAAGTTAATCCGAAGCTTCTGTTTTCTATGTCAGGTCATGTGCTTAGAAGACTCTGTTTCACTTCACAGCATTGCAGAACCCGAAACAATCTGAAATTGCATTTGGACCACTTTGGTACAGACCGCCTAAACACTGGGCCACTTTGATCAGGAGATACCAACGACGCACCCCATACCAGCGGGCGAGGCAGGCTGTATCCGCTCGGCCGGCGCGGCCAGAAAATCGATAAATCTCGGCCGCGCCGCGCCGTGCTGAGAACTGCGGCTACTTTAAAACTACGGCCGCCGCCTCCGCTAGTGGTGTCAGAATTTAGTTGTTTTTCTTTCAATAAAAAAAAGAAATCGGGCTGAAAACAGCCGTTAACTGTACAGAGTTCCGCTTGACCTTTTGTTCTTTTATCTTGTACCCCATCTCTTGTTTCTCGGGTGGGTAAAAAAGTTCAGTTTTCTTACTAAAGAGGTTATTTCTCGATTGACTGACTGGAAGTGGAAGCAGTTAGCTGAGGGTGTATTATTTGCTGGAAAGCTTGCCTCGTCGGCTTCAACAACAAATACGACCGAAGTCTCTAAGGTGAGTCTGTGGAATGCTATAGACTTGAAAATCTGTTTAGTATTGAAAGTTTCTTTTGGAACTGTAAAACATATAATTCCTCTAAAACAAAGAGGCCAAAACGTTCTTAGGTAGAGAACAAAGAGAACAACAAGCTGATTTTAGGAAAAATATTTCTGACTTGGTTTCAGAGAAATGGCTTGAAATCTGGGAAATGATTTAGCTTTAAAATTATAAGGACAGTGAGCTACGTTTTAGGTCCATAATTCTCGAATGACTGGGCGCAGGAGGTTGATTACATTTGCTGGAAGGTTCGGATCGATTTCTTGAAGAACAAGCTGGGCCGAAACCTCTATAAGGTTAGTGTGTCGAAATTTATTGACTCCAAAACGTACTTAACTGATTACTGAAAATCATACCTGTATAACAGGGGGGCCGGTAGGTCTTCCCCACCCAACTTCGGTCAGACCCCGATCGGTGTCTCCCGATTCGAAGCGATTTTCCGACCCCCTTCCGATTTTGTTGGCAGATAATTTTTTGAGCAAATTTTTGCGATTTTTTAAGTTTCAGACACCAAATTTGCTGAAATCGCCTACAAGATAGCACTTTTTGGCTGTATTTAAGCCCAAATTAGCGATTCTTGAGCGTTTTTAGACCCAACCGCGTCTGTCCCACGGCCGGCGCCAGACCCCCCAACCCACTCCCCCTTCGGCAGATGACCTGTTACATGTATGCTGAAAATTTATATCCCAAAATAGGTATAGTCCATTGTTCTAAATTGCATGCCATTTCGGATGCGTTTGGAGCAGACAAGTATTCTTTAAGCAGATGTTCAGCAGAAACGACCCAGGTGGGGTCACGGCCATCCGCAATGTCTTACTGCAAACCTATTTTAACGAAAAATAAGCCAAAAACCTTGATTGTAAGCCAGAAATAGGACGTTTTTGCTTACCATCCTCTCAACCCAGGATTTGAAAATTTACCTCCCCTCAGCCGAAATGCTAGCCCATGTCTAAATGGACCTGTTTGCTGAAATCCGTTTTTTGTCTGGATAAACAATTATTAGTGTGTCAGCAGGTCAGGTATTGGTATTAGCAATTGGGTTTTTCTTGTAATGTTTGTACTGTGCACTCACCGCAGATGCCGATATAGCGTGCAACTGGGTCCTGGATTTCGTGGATTTGAGCAAAGTTTTTCTAGTGCACTAGGTAGATAGCTAAAATGGCTTCGTGGCCGCGCTGTGGGGGCACATTGAAAATTTATTGAATTCAACAGTTCTGTCTGACCTAAATGTCGGTTTCAGAACCATGTGCCGAGATCGAAGCGGTGTGGCCTAAGATAGACCGACGGCTCGGCTCTCATGCACTCACTGATATTGAGGCTACGTGACACTGCAGAACTTGATGTGGGACCGCCGGTTAGTACAATTTTTTCTTTTTACTTCACTTTTGGGGAAACACGTGTTTTTAGCAAACATGTAGGCGAACAAGTAGAGAACACAACTAGCGTGCAAATTAGGATGGCTATTTTTGCTTTTTCTGATTTTGATCACGATCAAAAATATTTAGTTTAGAATCAGAGGAGTTGAATTGATTTTCGGGTTAGGTGTAGCTGGGGGCGGAAATCAGGGAAGGTCAGAAATGGACTATAGATTAATTAATTAATTAACTTTTTTATGACTATACGACTCCGGAACGTGTCCTATACCGATGCGTACCCCTAGGGGTATTTTTATATTTGACAAAACGGGCCCCCCGGTCGTGCCCTGTACTGATGCGTCCCCTAGGGGTACTTTTATGTTCTTAAAACAGGCCCTCAGGAGCGTGTCCTATATTGATGCGTCCCCCTAGGGGTATTTTTATATCTGGAAAAACAGCCCCCCTCCGGGGGCGTGCCCGGCATGTTCCCGTTTCCTCCTTTCCCATTTCCTCCTTTCCCGTTTCCTCCTTTCCCATTTCCTCTCTTCCCGTTTCCTCCTTTTTCAGTTTTTTTGCGTTTTAGCAAAATTTAGACTGCTTTAAGGTTTTCTATGATGTAGAATAGCGCCAGGCTTTAGTTCTAACTAGCACACATACGAACGACGTACAGACACAAACAAATCAACATAAAATCAACAAAAGTCTCGTATGATTTTGCAGATCGGTCTAAGGCTAAGGACAGAGTCTATCCGAATATTTGCGCGGCTCCTTACAGTTGTTTCAGCGGTGTTTTTACCATATTTGCTTACGTTTCCGTTCAATAATTACGAAAAAATATACGTACTCGACATGTAACAGGGGGGTCGGGGGGTCTGCCCCCCACCCTACTTCGGCCACCCCCCCCCCCCGGATGCCCCCCCCCCCCCCCGAGACGATTTCGCCGACCCCCCCTCCGATTTTTCTGGCAAGTAAATTTTTGAGCAAATTTTTACACTTTCAGACACAAAAATTCAGACACGGCTAGAGGAGGGTAACCATAGGGGATATACACGCACCACACTGACCTCACTGACACTACCCACTTGTTTACATTTCTTTTGTTCTTTGTATTTACGCTTGTAATTGTCCATCTAATCGCCGTTTGTTGGGCACCTTTTGTTGGGCGGCCGGCCGGCCCCGCTAGGCCCGGAAACAACATGGAAAGCAGATATTAAAGGAGTCTTATAATAATGCAATACTAGCAGAGCAGTAAAGCGTGGCGCTCTTCTAACATCATAGAAAACCTTAAAGCAGTCTGAATTTTGCTAAAACGCAAAAAACTGAAAAAGGAGGAAACGGGACTCTGAAAGGAGGAAACGGGAAAAGAGGAAATGGGAAAGGCGGTTCCTGATTCCCCCAGCTACACCTGATCCTGATTTTCTATTTACAATAATGTTACTTCCGGTTCTTCAGAAGCCGTAGAAGATCTCTTCAAGGTGGTGCTGCGCAGCTAGAGGGCAACGCGAAGTAACTGACGACAAGATGGAACCGACCGGCAATATTGAAACCAAAGTGAGTCGATTGTCAAGCTAATTACTCAGTTACTCAAAATGCTTTTTAAAAAATTGGAAGTCTGAATTAACGAACAGTGACTCGCTAACCTGTTATTTCGCTTCTGAAGCTATAACTTTGACTGTTGAACTGGATTGAATTTTAGACCCCTGTAACTAAATGCATGCCTTTTCAGGTGCGTTTTGCTGCGTTCAATTATCTGCGTCCGACGAGTCTCGTTGAAAGCTGTCGCTCGCTTCGATCTGTGCAAGTTGAGTATGAAGGGATGAAGCAGAAAAGAATATAAAGCACCGCCACCAAGCACCATTGCTCAAGAAACGTGATAGGTTCAAAAATTCAAAAGAGATTATTATGCAATTCTGTATGGGCACTCTAACCTGTATTGTCGTCGGAAAATTAATAAATATTGTACAAATTTGCTGAATTTGCTTTGTGATTTCAAGATAAGAGCAGTAAAGCTCTTAGTGCGCATACTGTTTAAAACATTTGCCAGTCAGCTATGTGCAAAGTGAGTTTTCTATTAGTTATTCGTCAATTAGTGAATTGTACCGATTATTGGTGATAGCAGACAATTTCTTTTGTGACTGATAACGCTCTGAGGGGTGTAGATGTTTGTCAGAATTTGATAGCCGTCCCTGCTTATATAGTTGTAAACAATTAGATTTCAAAGACAGGAAATGATGGATCAGGACGGACCAAAGGATGGCTAACGCTATCGGGAGCTGGGATCATCTTGAGCGTGTAGGATGTCTGGGTCCGGCTGAGTTATGAATCCTTTCAATGACGAACAAAAATGTACGTACATTGTATACTTTACAGTACGTACTACAATCCGGCCGACACTATGTACGTACACTGTTTGCAGCCTCAGTGCTCAGGAACAACCAATCCGACTAAGTTGGCAGCAACATGGTGAAAGATATACGTGTACTTAGTTCCGTATTCTTTATTGTCATTGTATTGTTGAGCTGATCTATTAAACCCTCTCTCTATTTCATTTTTCGTACCGAGACCATGAAACAGTCATGACACAGTTGAGAGGTTAAATGTCAGAATTCTAATCCTAAATGTCAGGATGCCAGTTTGCTATTGATTTCCGCTCACGCAGATCGTAAACCTAAGTTTTACCCTCGAACTGCGGCCTTAGGTAATCGAGCATCTGAAAAATCTGCATGTTCCACTGCTCTTGTCGATTGGCAAATAAAGCCAGCTGTTTTCTGTTCTAGCCATGCCTACTATCAATAACAATGGACTAGCAAACCCCTACGCAATCGTTTAGCACCTTTATGTAATAATCAGGCTAAAAATCGCTATTTAAGCTGCCAAACAGCGTTTTAGAGCTAGAAAACTAGCAAAAATCATGGAAAGGGCCTCTAAAAACGCCGATTTGTCATAAATACCAGCAGTGGAAACACCAAAGTCAGTTACCAAAGGCCTTCTAAGCTAATTTAGGTTAACAATTAGAAATTTCTGAGCCAATTTGTTAGTACTGGAGCCACTACCAGTATTTCTATCTTGGACAAGGGAGGGTCCCTAATTTCTTCTCGGGGAAGGGGTGAGGGTTGTTGGCGTTTCCTGCTGGGGTAATCTTCCTAATAAACCCCTTAATACATGTATATGGTCATGGGAATTCCGACGCTGGCTTTATATTGCTTCTAGAGGCCTGGTTCCAGAGTTACGTATTCGGCTTTTTAAGTGCACTGGTTGTGTATCCGATCCGATCCGATCCGATGTGGCGGGGGCCGTACGATGTACGGCCCTACGATCAGACCTGCGCGGTCCATTTCGCGACCCCTGAATTCGTCATCTGGGACACTGAGCCCGAGCCCTTCTTTCACTGCCAAGCAAGAGAGTGCCTGGCGTGGTGACGTCATGGTACTGTCAAAGGCCGCCCGGCGACATGGACTAAACCGGTATTGGCCTTATTGCTGGTCTCTCAGACAGCTCCTGACGTCGTTGATCTTCTTTTCCTCCAACACAAGCATGCTTTGGGGAGCGGCTTTCGGTGCAACGGCAGATCAATTGGTTCCCAGTTACCTACTAGCTGTAACCAGCTTTTTCGGTGGTTTGGGTGGGGCTTTCTGCCGACGACCACCTCTTTGCGGCAAGAAACTTGCCCCGCCGAGTAGATGACCGCACGACGTCGCGCACAGTGGCTTTGCGCCCTAAACCACTACACCACACCAACTGTGCCGGCCGTGTGTATAAATCCATTTGAATTTTCGAAGCGAGGAGTCGTGGCCAACCAAACCCGTGGCTGTTATAGTCGGACCAGAAATGGATCAATGACAAGTTAGCCGCTAAATTCAGCTACTCCCATTTGTATAAGTAAAGACACGAGCACAATCGTGAGTCCGAAAGGGCACTAGAGCTTGAAGACAGACAAAGACAAACAAATTACTCTCAAAAGTTAATCATAATAGAGTACAAGTTTATGTAGCATGAAGTGAACTTGTGTTACTATGTTATTTCGCAAATATTTTCTGTGTTTCGTGTGTAAATTAGCGTCAAACGTTGGTTGGTTATGTTGCACCGTACTGTAAACTAACACCGCATCGCGCAACTCGTTGCACGCGTGACGCATCCGTGCAAGATGCGCCAGTTTCACGCAGTTCCACCCAAATCGGATACAGCCTAGCCGCTCCCATACCAGCAGCTAGCGCCCACCGGCACACCGCCCTTTTTTGTTCTTGCCCCATTCATTGGTCCTATTATTTATTATTAGGGTTAAATGAATACTATGTCAGATTTCTAATGACAGAGTGGTAGTGTGTTGTCTAGAAGTTTTATTTTCTTTTTAGGTGCTCTTCTTCCACTACTGCTGGTCGGTTACCAAGTCAAAATGAACATCCGTTGTGCGAAGGTAACGAAACGATGATAGATTGGATAAAAGGAAAATTGTTGATGAGAATGCCCTTCTACATATCATCTCTTTTTTATGCGTTTTTTGTTGTGTTAGCTCTTACCGCAGATGAGTTCTTAGCCCAGGCGAGTACAGTCACAATCAGTCAGTCAGACATTTAGCGCCATATACGACAGCGGTCAGTCGGTACCTTATTTGGTAGGGTAGGGGTACCCACTTTCGGGCTCTGCTACTACAGTCTAAATGCAAGTGCCGATACCATTTTGGTACCCCTACCTTATATGGTATTGGTCCCATTAGCGTCAAGTTTGTGACATGAAGTATGAAAAGGTTTAGCCTAGTTATTGTAATCTTTAACTTTCCCAAATTAGTATAATTGTATTGTTGTGCTATTGGTGCGCCCTGCCGTAAATGTCGACCGGAGGGGTTAGCGCTGCCACGGCAGGGTAGACCGATTTTCCAAAAACGGTCGCCAAATCGCTCTAGAACTCCTCGCTGGCAAGCAACGATCTCAATCTCAAGAAGCAAGAAGAGTTCACACAATTCTTCAACCAACCAACCACACGCAAGCCCACCTTGTAGCCACACTGGAACTAAGTCACAACAACTAAACCTGATGGTCGAGTAGGTCAATTCAACAAAGGAGTGGTCGAAAGAGGAAGTGAATGAGAACAAAATACACGGTGTGGTGTCCAAAGGAAAATCTCAGGATTGGGTCACCAAACTTTAACACACAAAATTTCCCGTATTTTGCCATCTGCGTTTCAAATTTCCGCCAATTTGGTCTAATTTGCTGTAATTTAATTGAGCAATATGTACAACAACAACTGAGTTTGCAGCGCCCAATTGCACAACAACACAGTTAATTCGGGAAAGTTAATATCGGAATCTCAAGCGAACGCAAGTTGATTTAGAGACTAGGGAGGGGAACAGAAAAAAGAGTAGTATTTGCCTAAGAATACAATTCCAGAAAGGCTTAGTACCTTGCTTTCAAGTCTGGGCTCAGACCTGTATGCTGGTGCAGATTTAAGTTGGTCCATAATTTACTGTGTTCCAACTTACAAAACGACTGACTGATTCAGCAATGAAAAAAGGAAAGCAGACGAAAAGAATTGACTGTAGACATACATGGCCGGGGGTCTGGGGGTTTTCTCACCCCCAACTTGGGCTCGACCCCCCAAACGACTTCACCCACCTGAAGCCGACTTTTGTTTCTGACCACACTCACGAAAATCGCCACGACCTTCCTCCAAATTTTCCGATTTTGACTACCCCCACCCCATTTTCCGTCCCATGTATGATTGTAGACGGTTGATTTCACTTCAGCCAGAAGATCTGATGAACACACAGCACTGCAATCTGTTGTGTCTGCCGGAGAACTACCAAATGAAGTACTACTTCTACCACGGTCTGTCCTGGCCACAACTTTCCTACGTCGCAGAGGACGACAAAGGCTCCATCGTTGGATATGTGCTAGCCAAAATGTAATCTCTCTCACTCTTTACCTGCACGCCAGACCAGTCATAGTTTCTCTTTATGTCGACTAGCCGTTTGTAATCCTGATGAAATGTAAGCTTAGCTAGAAACAAAGGCGTAGGTTTTGGAAAACGTTCTAACCGTGCACAAGTCTAAGCTTGCTGTAAGCAACAATTATACATGGGCCGCTGGGGTCTGTGGTTTGCCTATCCCAGAACTTGGGCTTGATGTACCCCTACCCACCCACCTGAAACAGAGTTTTCTTTCAATACCCACCTACCCACTCAAAAAATAGCCGCGATCCCCCGAATCGGTAGGCCCGCCCTCAAATTTTCGGATTTATCTAGCCCCACCCATTTTTCCGGTCCATGTATGGCTACAGTGTTGCGGTTCAAGCTTGAAGTGATAGCATACTGAGTGTGTAAAAACGAAGACTAACATAACAAAGATTTCCGTGATTTAGTGTAGGATAGTGTGAAGTTTGTAACTGGTACTGGGTGTACGAGATAAACCAGCTTGACTGTGCGCTGTTGTCTATTATGTATGTAAAATGTGTTTTTAGGGAGGAGGACCCTGAAGATGACCCGCACGGCCACATCACTTCCCTGGTGAGTGAGCGGTTGCTTTTATACATTTCTAGACCGATTTTCCTTTTCGTCATCTTCCGTCATGTGGAAGGCGAACACATAAAATCATTTTGTCTTCGCCCCTCTTAGATTGCGTCTTACGGATGATTTCGAAACGGCTCCTAACATTACTCGTAGCCAAAACATGTACCAATAACATGTAATCCATGCCCATAACCACGCTTTTAGTGCAATATTACAAAATGATATGTTGAGGCAGTGAAGCGTTCTTACCGTCGTTTGGGGTTGGCACAGAAACTGATGGACCAGACGGCGCGAGCCATGATAGAGACGTTCAACGCCAAATACGTATCACTGCACGTGCGCGTAAGCAACAGAGCCGCCCTCAACCTCTACCACAACACTCTCAAGTTTCAGTGAGTCTGTTTGTTCAGTTTAGGCAGGGTTCGTGCGGCACCTGCAAAGTCAGATGGTCATGGAAAAGCCAGGGAATTTGGTGTCCGGTCAGGGAAACAGTTGATAAGAGTAGATACATCGCACCACCGAAATGGTCAGAACTTTTGAATATTAACACACCTCCCGGTTAAAAATGGGGCTCCTAACTTTCTACTACTACTACTAGAACTGGAAAATGTGCCCTCAGAATACCGTTTGCATGCGTTTTTCAAGCTAATTTTTCGAAATTTTCTCACCTTTGTTGGAATTTCGTCACTGGTTAGTCAGGGAATTTTGATTTTGAAAAGCCGCACGAACCCTATTAGGGAAAGTTTGTGGTTACATACAAGACAAAACCTCCATACTCGTCTTTTTTAGAATAAGCGAAGTGGAGCCGAAATACTATGCAGACGGGGAGGACGCCTACGCTATGAAGCGAGATTTGGTGCAGTTAGCCGCCGACAGAAATATTACGCCCGCAGACACTAGTACCTTTTTTGCAAAGAAAGAAGACAAAAAGTCCTCGTCCTAACTGGTCTGTTTTGTTTTGTGCAATCGCCAACTAAACGCTTGTTTATTTATTTCTGTTTGTGAAACTGTGAGCAGGAGCGATTTAGAAGAGAAAGTCTGTCAGTCAGTAAACAATAAACACAAGACAGAGTCAGAATTTATCCGGGTGTGCGTTGATCTCGTCCACCAGTTTCATTTCGATTTGTTGGGAGAGCAGATCAGAGCTGGTTAGGTCCTGGTCGCAGCACACGAAAACCTATAACATTATGATTTTCAGCTAAAATTAACGCCGATAAGTGGGCCGGAAAAATGGGTTGGGGTAGTCAAAATCTGAAAATTTGGGGTTGGGCCTGCCGGTTTGGGGGGGTCGCGGCGATTTTGGTGGCTGGGGTCGTTTGGGGGGTCGAGCCCAAGTTGGGGGGGTGGGCAAACGCCCGACCCCACTGCCACCCACAATACAGGATGGCCAAAAAAGCGGAAATTTTCCTTCAACTTTCGTTTGAGTGGAGGATCTTTTAGCTTTTGGTCTCTTCTTAAAGAGAGTGTCATGGCCGATCGATTGGTAGGTAGCCGGCCAAAAATAAATCACTAAGTCGGGTACTGTACCAGTCTAACGTGTCAAGTTCAGCACACTGCGATTTCCTTCTGTTTTTCAGTTTTTAATGCTTTAGTCATAACTTTTACCTCCAATTCGTAATGGAAAGTGCACACAAATTTAGAGACAGCTTTGCGTGTCTCCTAACCCCTCTTCTTCAAGTAGAGCATTCAGCTCCTGAATAATGGTTACTGGATGAACACTGAGTCTTCTCCAAGCTTACTCTACACTTTCCATTCCGAATTTGAGGCGAAAACCATGATAAAAACATTAAAAACTGAAAAACAGAAGGAAATTGCAGTGTGCTCACTTTAGACGGTTACAGTAGCCGACTCAGTGGCTTATTTTTGGCCGGCGACCGACCAATCGATTGGTCATGGCGGCTCTTTTAAATGAGACCGAAACCAAGACACTTAACAAGCCATAAAATGTGTCATTAAGTCCGCTACTGTTCTGTTCAACTTATCTTGCCGCCTCGATCAAATTGATGGCACCGGTACATTGCTATCACCGATACTTTAGAGCAAAAATGGCTGAATGTTGTGATAGTTGTCCAGTGCAAAGTTTGTACCTGTTTATTAGAGAGTTTGCGAGCCAACCGATCGGTGAGTCTGGTTGCTGTAGCATTTCTAGTCTGTCCCAACAGTTGACTGCAATGAGACGCACCCGACTGAGCCATAGCAAAGTGGAGAGAGTCTAACTTGGGCACAGTGCGGCCAACCCAAATAACCGTGCACTGCTCAAATCGGATTGACTGACCGTAACAAGTCTCACCATCTACGTCCATCTCGAAACAGTGCACCAGTGCCATTACTGTTCGTCACTTTCAGCAGCGCTTTTTTAGCTTTTGACTTTTGTTCAACTGAACCAGCAGCCACGAAAGTTGGTCGTCAATACCTTATTTCCGGGCAAAAGTTGAGGCTACTGTAGGTATTGTAGTAAGCAAATAGCTGAGAGCAAACCGCAGATAAGAATAGAAAGAAGTCGGTAAGTGAGCAGTTTATGCGTTCAGAAGGGTAGACGTAGACGAGATTCGTTATAAGATAGATTTGCTAAGACCGAATCAACAGTGACCTATTCTGGAGTACTTCTGAATGCAACTGTCGAAATCCAGCAACTCCAACACCTGCTCGTCCACTGATATGTGCTTGGCCAGCTGATACTGCTGCGCGTTCTGTTCCACTTGATTCAGAAAGTACCTGTAAGCAGTTTAAAGAAGGTTACCAAAGTAAAGGCACCGCTGGCTACCTGTAATTGACCATCAGTCCGCAGCTCTGTTCCAAACCCTTCGGACTAAGATCGGCCGCCCAGTTTATGCGCCAGAGTTGGGCGCCGTTTCTCAGATGAAAGTTGGCTGAAACTATCGGCTACAGTTGCAATTCGAATGGACACCAACCAGTCAGTCAGTTACCAACTGGATTGAGGGCGAATCCGTTGCGTTTCTCCAAGTAGAGGTACCTAGCGCACAGATGCATGAGCACCGGTCGTAGAATGTACTCGTGCGTGTGGTTGTACCAATCGGTCACTTGCATCAGTTCGCTCATCTGCTCGTAGACGTGCTCCTCACTCTCCGCTTCCAGCACCAACTTCAGATGACTCAGCACTGACTCGTTCAGAAAGGTGGAGCCTTCTAAATACGGTACACATTCATTCACGTCGGTCGGTCGGTCTGTCTGTCTGTCTGTCTGTCAAGGGTAAGCAGAAGAAGCAGCTTACGTACGTACTTCCTTTTTTCAGTCCTCTGAGCAGCCAGTTCTTAAAGCCAGGAATGGGAGACAGAGAAGAGTGTTTGGTGATGTAGGGCAGTTCAGTCTTCAGTTCGTTCACCACTCGTTTAATCAGGTAGTGCCCCAAGTCAACGCCCTGCAGGCCCTTCTGCATGCTGGTAATGGAATAGAAAATTGCCGTGTCACTGTTAGCGGTGTTCTCTTGCTCCACATGCGATGCGTCGATCCAGTCACGACTGACGATTCGGTGAATGTTGTCTTCAATCGTGTCTGCAATTTGACTTGTGAGACCACTCTGTTACCAATTATTACACTACAGTCAGAGGCTTCTCGTCATGTATAGTATTGGTACCACCGGCTGTCGTCTAATATAACTTACATAAAATTAACAAATTGGGGGTTAACCGGTTGGAAGTGTATTTACAGGTAGTACAAAAAGGTTAGTGTGTTCGCCTAAAGGGCTGATTATGAAATATAATTTTGAATGGGCAGTCTTACCCAGCAGAGCGACGTGCAACACCACCAACGGTTCCTTTTCCATGGCTGGGTGAGTGAACACGTAGCAGCGTCGATTGGGCCCGACTCTGCGCTTCAGATC
This sequence comes from Sabatieria punctata, assembly GCA_030248155.1. Lineage (NCBI taxonomy): Eukaryota > Metazoa > Nematoda > Chromadorea > Araeolaimida > Comesomatidae > Sabatieria > Sabatieria punctata. The sequence goes on along the minus strand of JASANB010004436.1, from coordinate 8,552 downwards.
GTTCCAGTTTCTGACCGGATGCACCGCCTCTCCTTGTAGAATCTGAAAAACTCGGCTACTCTTCCAAACACTATCGACTAGTTTTCTGGCTGACCGTTGCAAAACAAAACTCAGTCTTGGGTTAGGTTTAATCCTTTCAAAATCGCCCTAGTCCTTCTGCAACACCAACTAAGTTTAAGGAGAAAGTTCGTTTTCGCCAAGTTTTCAGTTCTTCATATGTGTTGTTTATTGCTTGTTGGAGTTTCAGACCAACACAAATTTCTTTAGAATAACAGCGAACAAAAGACTATTCATCGCCTAAAGAGCTAGTTAAGAATCTCCAAAAAATTACCGAACGGTACGGTACGTTTTAGGCGTTCTGTGTTCTCACCTTATCCAGCATGTCGCATGGCGAGTTCCACGTGAGGCGTTGAAGTTTCATCAGTCCCGATGAAAACCAAAGCGCCAGCAAATGTTTAAGACTGCTGTCGAAAATTTTCAGCTCGCCTAACGCGGCCGGATCTGTGCTTCCGTGGCGTATCACGTCCTACAAATTAGCAGACACCAATTTCTGTCCAGCTTTAGAAAGAAATAAATCAAACAAACCAAAAGATCGGACCGGAGGTCGACCAGAAATTTAACGCCATTTTCTAGATGCCCGACGGCGCGCAAGAAGTGAGAGAACCTCGGTTCGGCGGCATGGATCACGTCACGAGACAACATGCCCAGCACATTGTACTCCTACAATTGTTGCTTGTCCTATTACAGTCTGGCACTTACGCCGTTTATGGTACCGACACCATATGGTACCGGTACCTAGCCTAGTGGCACCATATAATGGTACCCCCACGTTCGTGGACTGTGGTGGTATGGTACCGTACATTATGGTATCACCACAGTGGTGGAATGTGGGGGTACCATCATATGGTGCCACTAGCCTAGGTACCGATACCTTAAACGGCGTTAAATGGCTGACTGTATTAGAAGTAATCCAGTTGAAATTTCTATCTCAAGAATTATTATAAGTGGTTTTCTTGTTAAACCGTTTCTTTCTTGTGATCTTCCAGAGTCAGACAGAAATAATTAGGTGAGTCACCTGAGCAGTGGCATATTTGGTTGCCAGATTCTGCAGTCTATGGTGGTCGGTGCCACACTCCTGAGCAACGAACCTTAGCAGCTCTCGTTTTTCTTGAAATCTGCTCTTCTTGTACTCAGAGCAGAATTGGTGCCCCAGATTCTAAAACTCCAGTTATGAAAAGAAAAGACTACCTAAAAGTCAAAAACATCGAACCGTTTGCTGCACAGAGGTCACATCGCCATTGTTCCTGCACAAGGTGTTAACAACCACATTCAAGTCGGACGAATATCTACGCAGGATATCAATGGGAAAGCGTGATCTCAAGAGACTATTAAACAAGACCTTCATAATAATTTAGAACTGGCCGCCCACAGACCAGCCAGACCAGCGCATTACAACGTAAAGCATGCAAACGGTTTCGAGAAGATTCGTAAGTTTTATGGGCCAAAGTGCACCAATAACAAGCAAGAGTTACGATTGCATCTTAGCTTTCGGTCCCTTCAGCCCTTTCATTTTTCGCGTCTGCAGTCGCTTCAGAGGCTGTTTGCCGACGTGAACGCGCGCTAACTTGGTGCCAAACACGTCTTGACTGACGTTCTTGGTCTTCTTCGGCTGAAAAAGGAGCAAACTCTTTCTAAAGTAAATTCGGATAAGATTGGCGAGACCTGTAGTTGTTTGGGTTGCTTGAGGGCTTGGGCGAACAAATCACTTGAGGCCATTGTGTGACGCCTCAACTTCAAATCTAGACTGGGACCCAGTTCTGCAAGTTCGATCCGAGGTGTACGACTGCCCGATTTCTTTAGAAGAATTCTAAATCCATCTCTTTACACTTGTACTGTACAGTAATTCAAACACTTAAACAGTCAGGAATTTTCATCGTACGTGGTACCAACTGCATGCATACGCTTTGCATTACTTGCCAGCATACACAAGAGTTAAAAAAAACTTGTGACGCTGTTAGAGACTGGAAAACAAAGCAAGAAGACTGACTTGTAAGATTTCAAGAGGATTCTGTCCTCGACTGCAGTGAAGGAAAGCGCTAATTCCAACCCCTGCAGTCGGACTTTTTCAACCAATTCTCCGCAAAAGAAATCTGCTAACAGATTCTTGATGCGCACAAACGTTGCATCACTAGTGAATTTCTCTCCAGTGAACAACAACAATGGCTTCGTTCCAAGCGAGCACGCTTGTCGCTGAAATTCTCGGCTTTAGCGCGCACAGGAAAGATGATAATTTTTTATCCAGAACAAAATACTAGTGGTCTCTTATCAAAATAGAATGGAACAAGTTTGAAAGAGGCAAAACAAAACGAAACAAACCTGGTACTCCTGTATGGACTTGAAATTTTCTACACCGAACTCAAACATGTCAAGAACGTGGTAGTCGTACATGCGACCTAAACGCCAAATTAGTTTTCACACATACATGGGCCGGGGTGGGCGGTTTTCCTCCCTCGCCGGCCAAAACCCCCTCCTAAAATTTCGGCGAATTTTTGGGAAAAATGAAAACTTCGGCCAAAAACTCCTCGACGGTCCATACCCCACCAAAATCTTGGTGGCCTTTTTTGGGAAAGCGATTTTATAGTCTCCAAACCCCCGCCGAAAAGCACATGCCCCTCCGGATTTTTCGGTCCCGTGTATGTTTTCACAAACCTGATAATAATTATGTACGTAGAAGACTTACCAACCACCAAATTGTGGGGTCTCTTTTTGGAATGCGATCCAAAAACGAACAAAGAACTATCGTAGATGTAAGAGAACTTTTCTATGGGAGTCTCGTCCTCAAACGGGTGGTAGGGGTTCTTTCTGAAGTCAGGCTGAGGCGTTTTTCGTTATTAGCAAGCAAAAATAAAGCACCTTTTCAGAAATTTAGCGAATGGTTTCTTCAAAAGATACTGCAAGAAGATACACATTCAGTAGATAAGGAGAGGAAAACGAAAGCTTACAATATCCTTGAGGCATTGAGATACCAATTCGCTGGTCCTTCCACCCTTCACAAAAAGCGCTTGTTTGGTGTTCTCGATCAGTTTTGGCTCGCGCAACTGCAGATGCCGCTTGCCTCGCTGAGTTTTTGGCTTACTCAAAAGAGATAAACGGTACCACATTCAGGTTAGAAAGATAAAATTAATCTTACGAAAATTTCCTCTCCATTGTCAATGGCGCACCACGTTTGAAATTTAGGAATACAACTGCAGGAACGAGTTACGCCCCGCTAGCACATAACTGACAATGTTACGCAGAAAAAGTCGAAAACCAACCAAAACAGACTAGGTCAGTCGAATGCGACTATCAACAAATCAAATTAGAACTTTTGCAACGGGCCAGAGAAGTTTATCGTGGTACGCACAGGAATACCGATCGCTATTCACTCACTCTACCCACACTCTAGCACATAGCAAAATCTACAAAATACAGCAAATGAGCTGCTAAATATCGTATTTACAGGTCTAGATTTCTCAATTTTGACCAAAAAACGGATAGACATATTCAGCAAGACAAAAGAACTAGCCAAAATCAAACAATCAATTGGCCAATTTTGAGAGGCATACAAAGGCACCTCCCGGACAGACAGACAGATATGGGCTGGCTGGCAGACACTCTTTTCTAAACTCTGTTCAGGTACAAGTAGACCTCATTGGAGAATGAGAATTTTTGGCACAAACAAAGCTTTCTGAGGCTATTTCACATACATTACAATGTAAGTACTGCTAAGGATATTTAGAACGTTCTGGTCAAGCTTCACCCTCTAGAAACAACTATTTTACTTTTGTGTACAGAGTTGATTGTGTTCTTCGTATGCTTGTCTTGTGCCGGTCTGACATAGTCTTAGAAGAAGACAAATTCTATTCTTTCAAACTGTAGGTAAGGGTCCGCCTATCTGGGTGATTTCGAAAGATTATAAAGAGAAAGCTATCCAAAATATTACAGGTGAAGAGAATGTCGTCTGCCAAGGTCCACTTGCCAACACAAACAATATTACTAAGTGAGCATACCGAGGCCAAACGAACCCAGAACAGCCAAATCAACACCGAAGACAAAACCGGATTCGCCGCAACAGGCGGCACCCACCACTGCTGCCACAAAGACCAGCCGATCCACACGCATCTGACCGCGATTGAACCGCAGACGATAGCATCTGAAAGCGATCACAATCAACCGTTCTTGTAAAGTCCGTCGGACAAAGTAAGAAAAACGTAGAAGAAAAAAGAAAACAACCGTTTTTATTTTACGCTTAGAGTGTTTTGAAATGCGTTTCTAAATTTCCTCGCAGCGGTCGATTGTTCGGCAATCTAACTGGACTCATTCGTGAATGAAACGCAACTTTGTAAAGATATAAAAGATGGCTAGCATAAAAATATTCTAGAAACCTCATACGCTTAGAACATACATGTAACAGCTCCGGGCCGACCTGGGGGGAGGGGGGTAGGGGGGGTTTTCCTCAGGTGGGGGGTCGAGGGGGGGTTTCGCCCAGGTGGGGAGTCCCAAATTTCAAAAAGCTCCAAAACGCCTAGAAATGCGTTTTTAGCACGTTTTTTTCAGTAAGGACGCTAAAAATCGCTATTTTAAGCTGCCAAATAGCGTTTTAAAGCTAAAAACAAGCAAAAAATGACAAAAAGAGCTTCCAAAAACACCGATTTTTCTTAAATATCAGCAGTGGAAACGCCAAATTCCGTTTCCAAAGGCTTTTCAAGTGAATTTTAGGCTAAAAATTAGTGATTTCTGACCCAGTTTGTTAATACTGGAGCCACATACATGTACTAGGGGGGTTTGGGGGGGTTACCCCCTGCTGGAAAGGCCAAACCCCCCCTCCCCCCCCCCCCCCCCGAGACAGGTTAAGGGACCCCCCCCCGACCAAAAATACAAGTGGTGGTAGTGGCTCCAGTATTAACAAACTGGGTCAAAAATCACTAATTTTTAGCTAAAAATTCACTTGAAAAGCCTTTGGAAACCGAATTTGGCGTTTCCACTGCTGATATTTAAAAAAAATAGGTGTTTTTGGAAGCTCTTTTTGTCATTTTTTGCTTGTTTTTAGCTTTAAAACGCTATTTGGCAGCTTAAAATAGCGATTTTTAGCGTCCTTACTGAAAAAAAACGTGCTAAAAACGCATTTCTAGGCGTTTTGGAGCTTTTTGAAATTTGGGACCCCCCACCTGGGCGAAACCCCCCCTCGACCCCCCACCTGAGGAAACCCCCCCCCCTACCCCCCTCCCCCCAGGTCGGCCCGGAGCTGTTACATGTATGGGGAGCCACTACCACCACTTGTATTTTTTGGTCGGGGGGGCCCTTAACCTGTCTCGGGGGGGGGGCGGTGAGGGGGGGGGTTTGGCCTTTCCAGCAGGGGGGTAACCCCCAAACCCCCCTAGTACATGTATGGCTTAGAAGTATCAGAATCAGTGATCACCCCTCACCCAAGATGCGTTTCTGGAATTTACCGGCAAATCGTAGAACAACAATCATACATCAGTCACATACATGTAAGGTCAACCGCAGAAGGGGGAGGGGGTTGGGGGGTTTGGCCCAGGCCGGGGTTCTGAGTCAAAATTTTGGGAGGGGGGTTGGGCATTCATGGGCGGGGGGTAAGGTGGCGTTTACTAGTGTTCCGACGATATCAAAACTTGTCGATATTCGATATCGATATCGATATTTTCAGTTCAATATCGATCGATATCGATATCGATATTTATAGTTATGTAAGAAAATGTGAAAATTTGAAAGAGCAAACTGCTCTTGCTGCTTATCAGTCAAGCACTGATGCAATCAGCGATCTGATATCAATTTAGTAGTGAATCGCAGAAAAGGTAGAAGCCCTTCTGAACCCCTTCAATGAAAAGGTTGACCCCTCAGGCCGATGTCCCACCCTCATTAGGCATAATGAGCTCAAACAGAATAGCGTATTTTAACTAATTTTAATGAGAAATATGCCAAAAAACCTTGATTTTAGTAAAAAGTCGGACTTTTTTGCTTACCATCCTTTCAACCACCCATCAGCCGGCGGTACCCCTCAGGATTTGAAAATGTACCACCGCTCAGTCGAAATACTAGTAGTTCATGTCTACTTCTGCCCTCCTGCTTCAAGTTTGCGGAGTGAGCAGATCTTCAGTGTTGCTGTAGACATTTAAGAACCATACAGTACATGGGCCGGAAAAACGGGTTGCGGGTAGTCAAAATACTAAAAATTGGGGGTGGGCCTGACGGTTTGGAGCGTCGTGGCGATTTTGGTGGGTGGGTCAGGAACACTAGTCGGCTTCAGGTGGGTGGGTGGGGCCGTTTGGGGGATCGAGCCCAAGTTGGAGGGCCCCGCGGCCCATGTATGCTGCAGTAAGAACCAAAGCGTTGCTGTCAGAAAGCTGAGAATGGCGGGAAATTGATGTTTCTGAGAGCTATCATGCCACTGTTACGTTTTGACTATAGAATCGATTTCTGAGTTGTTCAGGAAAACTGTTTTTTACCGTTCTAGAGAAATAAACTTGGTGTCAGTTTTGTTTTATTTCCTGATTTCCCACAAAAAATATCGAAAATATCGATGCGAAATATCGCGATATCGATATCGATATTGGAAAAAGGGTCGATATATCGATATATCGTCGGAACCCTAGCGTTTACCCTTCCCCTCGCCGGCCCATACCCCCCCCTCGGCCGGCCATACCCACATCGCCCTAGCCTAAATTTTGGGGGTTGGGCACTAAACGCTCAAAAATCGAAAAAATCGCAATTTTTGGCCTAAAAATCGTCAAAAATCGCTAATTTGGACTGAAATACAGTTAAAAAGTGCTGTTTTACAGGCGATTTTGACAATTTTTCTGTCTGAAATTGCAAAACCTCGCAAAAATTTACTACAAAAATACTTGCCAGACAAATCGGAGGGGGGGATGGTACCCCTACGCATGGCCGTGGGTGTCGGTACCACTACCATTGGTGCGAAACATGAAGGGAGCGGTACCATATGGTACCACCACAGTCCCCAAACGTGGGGGTACCATATGATGCCACTAGCTAGCCAAGGTACCGGTACCACTATGATTTCAATACCATAAACGGCGTTAAGTGCCTGACTATGGGTTAAAATCCGAAACAGTGACCGCACGTTTATCGATTCGGGGGTATTTTTTGGGCTAGGATTAAAGCTAAAGTAAATATTAAGGAATTAACTGAGTGCAGCGCAATCACGCACCGGTCATAAATGGAGACGTCGGTTTTGTTCTTCATGAAGAAGTAACTAAGCAGAGGTCCAGCTAGAAGTCCCAGCTGAGCGCCCTTGATGCCTCCGTTCACCATGGCCGCCTTCATCGACTCTTGATCTCTGGGTCCTTGGATGGCCTGAATCAAGGGTCCAATGGCCAGCGAGCCCAGGAAAACGCCGGTCTGCAGAGTCTTTCCGGTTATGTGGATGCCGAGCTCGAATCGAGGATGCGGAATTCGCAGCATCTCGAAGTCAGTTTGGTGAATTCCGATGAAGTTCTTGAGCCACGGAAAACTCATGATCGGTTGCTAGCTAAATCGACCAGACTGAAATGAAACATTATTCTTCAAACATATAAATCTGAAAGAACGCCACATTACGATCACTTGACTGAAAATGTGAACGGATAATGGCTTATTCCATCTGATCTAGTGTTACAGGACGGCCTAAAAAAGTGGCCTAGAACAAATGCGCACCATTTCCGAATCGTACGACCTATCAACTCCAAACTTTGACAACAGATTTTAAAATCCTTGGAACACACTGTCTCCACACTTCTGCCATAAACGTTGCTTTAGACTTCAACGATAAATTCATTACCAAACGCATTTTCAATCAGTCAATCCGTTCGAAAGTGGTGTCACTTTTGGGACACACAGTTTACCACAGTTGTTAAAAAAATTTTTGAAGACCAAATTTTTGGTTTTTAAAAAATTTTTTTGAAAATCATCTTAAAGGGGTCCAGTACAGGTACTTACAACTAGCGATCGACCGGAACCAAATTTTTCACCGGAACCGGAACCACCCAGTTCCGGCCGGAACCGGAACCGGAACTTTTTCAATATTTGGTCCAAAATTTATAGAAACGTATTTATAGGCACGTTGTGTACAAATTCCTGTTATAAACATCAGCAGAAGTTAAAATCAACAACAGAATACAGACTTTTCAATAACAGTAGTCAAGAGCACGCAAATTGAACTTCAGAAAGAGGAAGCTTTTTCAACATTTTCAGGTTTCAGCTTTGATCTGTCACCTTCAGAGATGTTTTTAGCTGCCTTAAAGGTTCTTTCACTGGCAACCGTTCCGATAGGAGCGCTCAAGTATTTGCGGGCCAGAAATGCGCTGTTTAGTGCCAACTTATTAAAATCTTAGTGTCATAATGAAGTCACAGCTAACCTCAGCCAGTTTCTTCCAAGAACCGTTTTGCTTTTGTGCGCCAGTACTCAAGAGGGTTCTGCAGAGCATCTATGAGTGAGTGGCTCCCTCAAATAGTCAGCCACCAATTTCTCAGCGAATACTTTTCCAACGCCTCTT